>CADDIJ020002944.1:0-25605 GCA_902809745.2 Tetradesmus lagerheimii
ACACAATGGGGCAGTGCTCCCTCTTTCTTCCGCTCCTGAGGGGCGCGGGGCCGATGGCGTTGATGCTATGGCTTAATGGGTAACATGATGATGACGATGACGCTGATAAGAGACCAAGTTGGCAATGAGCAACTTGATGATGTCAGTCTGCACTTTGTCAATCTGTTGCAGTTGCCTTGCAGTTGACGGAAACCAGACCTCACTGCCATATTCAACAATCGGGCGAACGCATGTAAGCAGAATGATACGCTTTACTTCCAGGCTGATGAGCCGGCTCTTCCAAACTGGCATGAGCCCACCCTTCACACGATGCACTTTTGCCAACATCTTCTCAAAGTGCGTATTCCAGTTGCAGGCATTGTTGAACCACAGGCCAAGGTAGCAGTACTCTGATACAACAGGCACAGGCACACCATTCCAAATGATGCCAGAGCCAGCCAACTGGCTGGGCTGTCTAGCTGGTGAGACATGCATGACAGCAGACTTCAAGCTATTCAGCTTGAACCGCCACTTACAACTGTATTCATAAACTGTTGCAGCCATAGCCTGAACCTCAGCCAGAGATCCGCACACAGCAACAAAGTCATCAGCCTGCATGGCTGCCACAACCTGACCAGCAGGTTCGTCACAAGGGCCCATAAGGGTGATGCCAGGGTGCTTTGCATGCACCTCATGCAGCAGATCATCAATGAAGTACAGTCTTATCAGCGTATTGACTGAGGACAGTCAAATATCCTGATGGGGGAGGCCTGTAACAGGAACTGTTACTATCCATGTAGTGGACGATTAGACATTACTCTTGTGACTCACACGTCCGTTTGAGACACGCGGCAGTCAATGTGACATTGTACTGCCATGTTAGAACTACGCGGGCCTTGCGACGTAGGCGGTCTACAACAGCTTACGCTGGGCTTCAGGCTGATCATTGGTTAACAAACCTCCTTTTGAATACGCTTCCACTACGCCACGAGGGGCCGATGGCGTTGATGCTATGGCTTAATGGGTAACATGATGATGATGACGCTTCCACTACGCGTCTTATACTCAGTGCTGCTACAGTATCCCGATCACTGCCATCCACCCCGTGCCTCATTGGAGCTGAAGGAGGAGGGAGCACTGCTCCAATATGCCAAAGAGCGGATTTAGACGGAACCCATGTAAAAGCAATATGCGCGAACACGCACATCCCAAGCCTACACAAGATGTTCGGCAATAATTCCTGATGCCAACTGACATGCCGCAGCACTGCTGCAGACCGTTATGACAAGCTCCTGCCTAGACACAATGCCTTCAGCCTGGTACCACCGCTCTAGTGCAGCACGTGCAGTGCATGCGTGCATGCGTTCGTGCGCTGCACCTCCTGTTGGACGTTCAACAAATAGCCTAAGCTAGGACCACTAACTATCGCTCTGGACGCTACCTGCTCACTGTCTATCCGATAGACTACGGTGTCATAGCTACCCGTCACCTCTCTCAATCGTCAAACAGCGCTGCTGCGCCGCGCTTCCTGCCCTTCTTCTTGGCCTCCTTGGCTGCCAGCCGCCGCGCCTCTGCCTCCGCCTCATTCTCGTCCTCGGTGCGCCCGATGCGTGCGCTGCGCCGCTCCTCCGCTTGGATCTCTGCCGCGCTGGCCTCCATGCGGCGGTCATCAAAGAAGCTGTCCTTGTACTTGGTGGGGTCGTAGCCTGAGCACATACGCAATCGAGCACAGCAGGAGCACAGCAATACCCTTGGTCAACAGGCACACAAACATCGTTGACAGCAGCAAACATACTATAAAAATGCGCTGTACCGTCCATACTAGCAGGAAAAACAGCTGTCTGTGTTACCCCCGGAGCGCAGCAAGCACCCTATGCATCCACCACCCGGGAGCCCTGCAACACGCCCATCGCTGCTGTGCCCGCGCACCTGTCACGCCGCGCAGATGCCGCCGCCAGTCAGCTGACTCATCATCGTCAATGAATGAGTCCTCGCTGTCGTACTCATCATCCTCATAGCCGCAGCCATCGCTGCCATAGCCGCCGCCCCTGCCACCACCACCGCCAGGCCGACCCCCATGTCGCGCCTCCCGCTCGCGCTTGCGTGCCAGCAGGAACGCACGTTGCTGCGAAAACATCACAAGGGCAGAGGGCAGCAACCCGCATAAACACAGTATGCAGTCAGCTTCTGCAGAGCGCGGCGTATCCAGCAGCCAATCACTACTGCTGCTGCTGCTGCAGCAAAAGGATGTGGTGTCCTCTGCCCACACACACAACGAAGGCTGTGCATGGAACATATAGGACAGCCCTGCAACCACCTGCAAGCACAATGCGCTGACTGTTTGCACCCTAAATGTGGTGCCCCCTGTGCTCACCTTGGGGTTCATCCCGGCATATGGATCCTTGCCTTGTTGCTGCTGTTGCTGCTGCTGCCTCTGCTGTGGCACCGGTTGCCGCTGACCAGCTGCTGCACCGCTGCTCAAGCCCCCTGGCCCTCTACTGCCCCCACCTGCTGCTGCCCCTGCTGTCGCAACCCTCTGCTGCTGCCCTGCAGAGCTGCCAGCCCCTCGGCCTGGCCCAGCTGCTGCTGCACTGCCTGCCCCAGGCCTGGCACCTGCAGCCCCTAGGCTGCCTGCACCTGCCACACCTGCCTTCCCAAGCTTGCCAGCCTGCAGCCGCTGCTTTTCAGCCAGCACAGCTGCCCGATGCTGCTCCTGCTGCTGCCGTTGTTCTAATGCCTGCTGCCGCCGCTTTTCCATCTCCGCCTTGCGCTGCGCCTCCAGCTGCTGCTGCCGTTGGATCGCTGCTGCTTCCTGCTTGGCTTGCTCCACCTTTGCTCGCACCTCAGGCGGTGCATCTTGAGCTAGTAGCCCAACTTTGGCGAGCCGCTGCAACTGCTTCAGCCTGCGTCGCTCTGCTTCTGCTTTCGCCTGCGCTGGGGACAGCGCAGCTGGCTTCGCAACACCTGCAGCACCTGGCTTGGCTGCTGCAGGTTTGCCTGCTGCTGGCCTAGCTGCAGCTGCAGCTGTGCCTGGTTTTTTTGCTGCTGTCGTGGTGGCTACGAGCTTGGTGGTGCCTGCTACGGCACTGCTCTTTGGGAGCGGGGTAGCCCTGTTGCCGCTAGATGCCGCATGTCCAGGTTTGCCAGGCCCTGGCTTGCCATTGAGCTTGGACACAAACTTTGTGCCTGCTGAGCCGCTAAGTTTGCTGTGCTGTGGTGCTGGGGGCAGGGGCACTGCTAGCGGGTCTTCATCATCATCCTTGGCTGGTGCTGGTGCTGCTGCAAGAGGCTTTTTCTTGAGGAAGGGCAAGAACGCAGCAGAGCTGCATAGCAGCAACCATGTACAAAGGAGCGCAAACAACGCTGGAACCCTTTGCTGGGAGTACTTCAGCAAGGCTGTGGATCCATCACAGCTGAGTGTGGCATGCACTGCTTGTGCGCACCAAGGACAGCTGTACAACAGCACAGCACAGCACAGCATGCAGCCAACTGAGGGCAGAGAGCAGGATCCAGGCTCATGCACTCAGGAGCAACACCAGATGCCCACCTGCCGCCTTGGCTCATGCAAAAGCTGTAGGGCTGTGCCCCTGACTATGCACACTTCGTTGAGGAAGGTGGCCTCTGAGCAAGGACCGCAGGACAGGCTGCAAGCTACGCCGATTGCTTTGATGACAGAAACAATACTCGCTAAAAGTATCTGTGAATGGATTGCGCCCCTAGTCGTGGGTTTCGTTGTGTTGATGCTGACGTGCGGACTCTGAATACCAACCAGTGCTTCTTAACTGTACAAGAAAAGATGAGTTGAATTATTTGACTGCAACAAAAAAGCAGCTGCTGTCATATCGACACAACCCTGACAAATATGCCAACGTTAGGTGCACCTACATATCTAGGCTTTTCAGACGCTGCTGGAGGCTAAAGCTGGCCTTATAAGCAAGAAATGTTCAAGATTCATCCTTTCTCACAATATATCTGCTTCTCAGCGACAAGACACATCAGCACTGATGTGACAGCAGCACCACCCAGCAGTACTGCAGTGTGTTTGTACTTGCAGCTCCAGACACTCTCTGCTGCGTGTGGCGAAGCTGTGTCACAGCCATTCATTATTGCCATTAATGCGCCGGTGGTAGGCATAGGCCTTCAGTACACGCCATGGACGATGAGGACGGCAGCAAGAATGGCCCGGGTTCATATGACCCAATTGCAGAGGAGTTCGCCACGTGAGCAGCTGCACAGCCAGAAGCAGAAGCTGAATATGCTAAAGCAGTTAGTTGCAGAAAATTAAAGCGCAACGGCTTTATGTCTTGCTGCAGGTATGAGGAGTACTTGGACAGTCAAATCACTGGCACCGACATGTACTACCTGGAAGATGTAGAGTTGGCACGGCACCTGGTAGAACTGGGGTGAGCTGCCAACAGGCACTAAGACATCAACACGTTTGTGCAGCAATCACTCAAAGGCTGGTGCCTATGCAGTTGCTGTTGATGGCAGCTGGCAGGCTGCGCTTGCACCACAGGTGAAATGTGACGCGCTGGTTGGACACTCCACAGCATTAGAGCAGCAGGCATGTTGCCGGCACCAGTGACCGTGCCACAGCAAAAGCAGAATACTGCACGTGCCAACACGTTATTTATTGCTGCAATGCTGCTCTTCAGCATACGCGGCAATGGGGAAGTCATACGAAGGGAGGAGTTTGAGCAGCGCAAGGCGGCAGCAGAGGCAGCTCACCAAGCACGCCTCAACCGCAAGCCGCAAAAGCTAGCATCCCATGGCAAAGACCTTGAGGGATGCCCACTGCTGCAGGTATACAGCGCCATAGGCAGCAACTAGTGCACAGCCTGTTTCAGCTGCATGTCCTATAACAGTAGCAGCAGCAGCAGCACCAGCCCCAAAGTAGCTGCGTGTCGGATGACAGTAGCAGCAGTAGCTGCACCAGCCCCACAGTAGCTGCATGTCCAATAACAGTAGCAGCAGCAGCACCAGCCCCAAAGTAGCTGCATGTCCGATAACAGTAGCAGCAGCAGCCACACCAGCCCCACAGTAGCTGCATGTCCAACAACAGCAGCAGCACCAGCCCCGTTGCCAACGGCATGGCTCGCCGCTTCTCACATCCAGCTGCATGCAGTAGCCAGTAGATGGCAGCCTGAACAGCAAGGCTATCAGTGCCCAGCTGGGTTTGATGCAGCAGCCCTGCATGCGCTGCTCTGCAGGCACTGCGTGACAGGGAGGAGGCTGTGCGCAATGGAAAGCTCACCACAATCATCTTCATACGGGCCAAAAACTCGCGAGGGCACGAGGTAGGCATGAAGCAACAGCAAGACTTGTGACGGCTTCTGCTGCACTCCTGTGTTTGCTGACAGCACCTGCAAGCAGCAAGGCGCGTGGTTGCAGAATGTTAGCGGCTCCTGCTGTGTGATGTACACCCGATGTCGCCAAATGCAGGTGGAGGGATGGCGGTCGTCTTGCATGTGCTTGTCTATCATTGAGTACCATGTGGGTGGTCCCTGCAAGCGTGCTTAGTGCCGCTCCACTTCCTTCCCCTGCATTGCTGCATGATGTTTGCTGTTGACAGGTCAGCGGCTACATTGATTACGTGCACCGGCTGAAGGTCGACCCCAACATGGAGGCCTACTTTGAGCGCAGCAAGCGCCTCATGCCGCAGCACAGCGACCTCAGCTTCTACAACTGGGAGACGCACGTCAGCACCAGCAACCCAACACCAAACTTCCAGGTGAGGGCAAGGCAGATATGTTGCTGTGTGCCACACACAGGGGTGTTAAATAATAATAATCAATCCTTGTAAGCCATACCTTTCGGCATCGGCAACCGCGCCTCACCCACTGGGGAGGCGGAAAGCAGACTGATTATTCTCTCTATTTTCGGTGTAATGTAGACCACCCAGACCCTTACACCCCTTACTAAGCAGCATGTGGGAATCACCCCATACGGTGGACTGCATACCTAGCAGGGCCGGTGTGTATATAGCCAGCAATCGGGGGGTGTTAAAGGCTGCCAGCCACGGTCACTGCATGCTGTGGTATGATGGGGCACGTGTCTGTTGAGTGCAAAGCGAGCGCCCTAACAGGTGCCTTGACTTTTTGACTGCAGGTGATTGCGGATGACTCCCTGGGATTGCTGTTCAAGAACAAGCGTGACAGGAAGGTCATGAATGTTGACCCGCGGTCAAACCCGGGTGACAACAGCACACGCACGCAGCTGGCCACGGAGGAGTACCTGCAGGTGGTGCTGTACGATCATGTGACGCGGCGCAGGAGCTGATGCGGTGGTGCTTGGCGACTGGCAGCTTTCTCGGCAGTAGCTACGGCTAATACAGACCAATGGCATTGGCATAGCTCCGAGATGCAATTCTGGCTCAAGGCAGGGGTGGTATCCTGTGCCCCTACTAGTACTGTGACCAGTGCACAGCCTAGCTGCATGCTGTGCGATGCCTGGTGCATGCACCAAGGCATGTGTTTGCTGTTCAAAAACCTAGGTGTCTCTGGACAAGTTGTGTCACATTGACTATAGGTTGAGGTGACCGATTGCTACAAGTGTTGCAGAAGGCAAAGCAGTAGACAGCAACAGCAGTGCTAAGCATCCACCGTCGCGGCACCCAGGGTGCAAGCCTGCACCCAAAGTGACCTCGAGTGACTGTCACAGCTAATGCGTGCGAGAGTAGCCATGTCAGTTGCAACGCCACAGCCACCGACCAAGGTCACAGACTCGTTTACACTCATGACCATGCGCTTCAAGCAGAGGGCCAGCAGTGCAACATCGTCCTGGTTCTAGTACTGTTTTGGCGGGTGACTCCGACAGTGCAAAGTGCCGCGCGCAGGCATGTCCAACTGCGACAAGCGCAAGTTGACAGCAATGTTTATGCTCAGATGTTATTATACATGACGTCTTGGAGACAATGGCGGAGACAACGCACACAGGGAGGCACAGCAGAACAACAGCAGCAAATGCCATAGCCACGTGAGTGTGCCACCCATGCTGGCTGCTCTGAGAGTTGTGACTTGTTCTTACACTGTTGGTCAGCTTGATGAGCTGATCACATGCTTCACAGCATGCGTGGCAAGTCTGCACGGTACTTGCAGTTGAGTGCTGCTCTGCAGTGCTGTGGCAGTGTCACACCATATCTTGAGGTAGCGATGCTACTGCACATCTGCTGCCCTTTTTTGCCATGACTAAAGTCAAGCAGCCAACTTGCTCGCTACATGACATGGCATAGCCTGTTCAACACCCGCAGGTTTGAGCACCACAACAAAACGTTGGCGATCAAAGCAGCGTCAGGTGCTGTAAGGCCAGCCAGTGCCATCACTGGCTTGGGAGAAAAGGCAGGATGGCAAGCGCAGCAGCAGCAGCAGTACAGCAAGCGTGCAGTTGGGTCGCAGCAGCAAAAAACACTCAGCAGGCGGCCTCACAGTGCAGGCCCTGGGTCCAGCAGCAGAGGTCCCAGAGACATCTTCCCTGTGGACTTGCAGCTGGTGAGCAGTGTGTGCCTGCCATTGCTGCTGGCTCAAGCCTACGCATCAAGCTGCCGACCTTGTCCTGCAGTCTGCAGTCGGGTAGATGTAGGGCCTGACACGTTTCTGTGCTGTGTGCAGCCACCTCGCTTCCGCAAGCACGGCCATGAAGAGCCTAGCCACTACAGCCAGCTGCAGCGCTTTGACAACCTGGGCATGCTGGAGACAAAGTTCCAAGGATCTTTTAGGTAACCATCAGCTGCCGATCGATGTGTCAGACAAGCAGGATCATAGTATGATACTGGGCATGATGCGGATGCTGTAGGTTACATATTTGTTCCACTGGAGCCATGTAGCACTGGCTGTTGCTGGCTGCAGTGCCAGCTGAGCAGCTAGGGGAGCAATGACTACGAACTTTGTACTTGCAGCAAGTATTGATGGCTTCTTCCTGCGTTGCTGCAGGCGAAAAGAGGTGCCATTGGCGCTGACAGCAGCTGGAGAGCCGGTGCGCTGGCAGGGCACCACACCTGAGGGCAAGGCTATGCGGCCTGCCAACCTCACCAAGCAGCAGTACCAGCAGCTGCTGCCACTGCTGTTTGAAGGTGAGCAGCGTGGCAGCACGTGTGGATGCACCAGCTGCCACCCCACAGCAGCCACAACAGCAATTGCAGGACTGCATGTCCCAGGCGCGACGCCAACTTGTGCAGCGCAGAATGATATGTCTGGCGGCCAAGTTGTTGCGTTTTGTTTCTGATGATATTTGGGGTAGTAGGGGGGTGTGCCGAGTGATATCTAGGAGCATTGCTGAGTATCTTGTCCAAGCTTGGGATGTGCGTAATATTTGCAAACACAATGGAGCAATGCTCCCTCTTTCTTCCGCTCCTGAGGGGCGCGGGGCCGATGGCGTTGATGCTATGGCTTAATGGGTAACATGATGATGATGATGATGATGATGTCTGGCGGCCTTGCAATCACAGCTGCAGTTGAAGGCTTCCAGTGACTTGCAAGCTGCCACTACAGATACTGGTGCAGATGTTATGGGGAAGGACATTGATAAGCTGAGCAAGCTGAATGATGTGCTGTGTATGCAGGTGTGCATGAGGGACATGAGCCATACAGGTACCTAGCCAGCCAAGCAGCACTTGACCTGTTGGCAGCTGCCGCATACCCAGCTGCACAGCAGGGAAGCAGCAGAGGCCCCAGGTCACCCAGCCACAAGCCTGCCCAGTCACAGTGGCTGCTGCAGGTGCTGCCAGAGGTGGTGGCAGCAGTGAAGGCTGGCCTCAACACAATGCAGCCATCGCTAGCTGCTCACATGATGCTGATGCTTCAGAGGTGAGGAAGCCACAGGCTCCCATTGCAGCCGAACAGCAGTGTTGTCATTGTTACAGCAGCGCTGCATGCATGCTGCTGCCAGCAGGTGCTATGGCGTTGCGGAGATCACCGACATGGTTTTATGGTGGGCTTCCTTGCCCAGATATGCAGCCATTGGCCTTTTCAGCTGAACCATGTGTGTTGATTGCAGGCTGCTGCTCACCAATGACGGTGTTGGCCCTGCCCTGGTGCCCCACTACAAGCACCTGCTGCCTGCCATGACCCTGCTTATGGGCAGTGAAAGAGGCATCAGCAGCGGCAGAAGTAGCATCAGCACAGCACCTCTCAGCATGCGGCTGCTGCTGCCACCTCCGTATTGCGTACCACCGGTTGGGTCGTTCTCAGGGCATGCTCCGCCACCCCTTGGCAGCCCTAGCTGCTGTGCAGTATGTGGCGCAGTGTTTGGCAGCTCACTGCAGACCAAGATGCAGCAGGAACAGCAGCAGCTGTTTCTAGCACACAATCCGCAGGAGGGTGTGTGTGGCAGAGTCACAGAGCCAGCAGCCACCGCAGCACCGCCTTTTGCTGGTGAAACGCCTGCAGTGCACCCCAGGGCAGTTGGAACGTCAATCAAGCCAAGAAGGTGAGCCACCAGGGCTTCGGGATGTTGGCCTGCTTGTTGTTTTGCCAAGTCTTACATGGCCGCTTCCTGGCTGCTCACTCGCATCACACACTCTGGGATTGTAGAAGGTCATGTACAGAATATACACATGACGTGGCCGATGCGTTGTCTGCTTGTACCTCTGCAGGTGCAGTGTGATGGATGTGGTGCAGGAGACGCTACAGTTGATGGTGGAGTGTGGTGGGACCCAGGGCCTAGCTGCTGTCAAGCGCTACTGCCCAACGTATGACTACTGCCATCCGATAGATTAAGGGCAGGATCAGTCGGCCCTTGCGCAGAGGATGTGCATCACGCCATTGCTGCAGCATTGGACACTGCTCAGTAGAGCATGCTCTATTGCGCAACAGTGACAACACGCTGTGGCATAGGATGCGTGCTTGAAGGATGCACATGTTTGCTTTCGAATGCCAGGAACTCTAGCTGCTTTGATCGCACATGCGCATGTTACACTGTGGGGGTGTAGCACAGCTACATACGGACTATAACCTGACTACGACACCATTTGGACGACTATAAAGCAACTATAAACCCACGAAGCTATAAAGTTATAGCTCAGCACTGTGGCTGCCTGGTACTGGGCAAATACGCACGTACAACGTGTCTAAAGCAGGGCCGATGGCGTTGATGCTATAGCTTGAATGGGTCACATGATGATGATGATGTACAACGTGTCTAAAGCTGCTGGTGTTGGTTATTACCACCACCAAGACAGGCTGGTATGTTCTTGTGATGAGTGTAAGACATGTACCCAACCACATGTCACATGCATGTGCGCGTATGCGCTACTTGCAAGTCAATTGCAGTCAGCAGGTTGGAGCAATGACATGGCACTGACACGCCGTCATTACTGTTTGCAGGGATGTGTACATGTAATACTGCTCATGCTGCATCAAGGCTATATATATATATATCACAAGTATACTCAGCTACACCACCTTTGCAACGCTATGCCAGCGCTGCCTAGGCCAGAGCACTGCAGCAACAGTTGCAAACAGTCTCATGATGTTACATGGTTCCATGATGTTACATGGAACACAATAAGGATGTGATTGTCACGACTGGTGCATATAATGCCCAGCAGACAAGTTGAATTGTAATACAATGCCGCTGAACAACTGAAACCGGCTAGGTGCACACCACGCCTGCAGCCCCCCAAAAGCGTATCTTCGGCAACAAGATGCAACCTTTCCTGCTTGGTTCTCATCACAACCGGCTTGTTTGTGGCAATAATAGGTGGCTCTGGAGAAGACCTGGTTGCAATCATCGCAACGCCGCGAGCCTGTGGGTATTGACGCGTTCGATATACTCATCTGGCGCAAAAGCGCGTACGCTTAACCTCTTGTCGCTTGAGAAACATCTTTACGGTGAGCACAGCGCCTGGGCTCCAGCTGTGTTAAGACCCATAGCACGCAGGGCACAGCGCCTGACATCCAGCATGCTGGCCAAACAGCGGTCTGGTCACGCCGATCTTGATTTGAGTATGTATGGTCAGCAACATGCTGTCAACCACGCTGGAAGTCACCCAGCTGGGGAATGGCAGCGTGGTGGTTGCATCAAAACTCTGCAGTTCTTCAGCCACGACGACTCTGCCTCGCTGACTGAACTGATCAAAGATGAGTTTGAGCTGCCCTTCGACGCACGGCTGAAGTTCTGCTTCGAAGAAATGCCAAACGATCCAGACGATCCTTGCGTGTACCGAACAATCACACTTGCAGCGATCGTGGGCTGCCTCAAAGCTTACCTCGTGTCAGAGGACCCACTAAATCTGTGGCGTCCGCCGGAGTATGGCAAGCCGCTGCTGGCATTCACAGTGATTGCTGCACCACCAGCACCATGGTGCTGGCCAGCTGCTGCAGCACCTCTCCCCAGCACACCTGGGCTTGCTGTCAGTGCACTGACACGTGGCAGCAATAGCGCTGCTACACACTCCGTAGCAGCAGGGAGCGCCGGCCAGGCCACAACTGGTTCAGCCCAGACTGCACTCGCCAACTAGGCTCGCAAGGGCAAGCAGAAGCAGCAGGCTTGGCAGGACTACATGAAAGAGCTGATCCTGCAGAACATTCCACGGGGCGGCAACGGCCAGTACTACCTGCAGGATGACAAACTGAAAGATGCAGGTCAGACCCATAGCTACTGCCATCTCCTGCGTGCGCATGCATTCATGCAAGCTGACCTGGCGCTGTCTGCCCTTGCAGCTGTGAACCGCGTGAAGGACCTTGCACACGACTATGTGGTCAAGTGCGTGCTCATGAAGTACGATGTTGAGGAGAAGGTCGTCAGGAAGTACAAGAACGAGTGAGCAGCTGTAGACAAAGGATAGGCGCCATGAGCAGCAGCGCAGTTTAAGTGTTAACATGTAATGCTTATGTGTAAAGTATGTAGCTTCTGCTTGAATGACGAGGCCATGATATGCAGCGCGTGCTGACACACCGGCTGGGATTGTTGCCAACCTTGCCTGCCCGCTCGCCGCTACTGACTGACTTTTGCTGACGCAAGGTGTTGGACGAGCGCACCCTCACCAAAGAGGTGATTGGGCAGGCTGCTGCGCAAGCATGCGCAGCAGCCCTGGCAACACCACCGGCGCCCAGCCACACCGCAGGTGGTGGCGGCCGTGACCAGGTGAGCTGGGACCTAGCAGCATGACACCACATTTAGTCTTACACGGCCAGCGTTGGTGTTGGGGCATGACCAGGAGACAGCAAGTCCTTCACCAGCACCTGTCTGCATTATGCACACATTGATTTAGGCCTGTAAGAAATGTGTCTTTGCAGTGGTGTGCAGCATTGCAGTGGCATGCAGCGGTAACGTTTTTGCATAACCTGAACCTGCAGCCTGATATGTAATTATTGAAATCATAGGGTGCATGAGCTGTTGCTAACTGCTGCACTTGTATGCATGTTTGTGCACCATGCTGCATGCATTTCGCTGCCACAGGAAGAGGAGTCAGCTGCAACCAGCCTGCTGAAACTGCTGGCCACTGGCATGAGCAGCGCAGCAGCAACCCCCAGCAGTTCAGCATTGCTGGCAGCAGCAGCGGCAGCATCAGATGCTGCCAAGCAGGTGAAGGCCAACAGCAAAGCTGCTGCTGCATCAGGCGGCAAGGCAGCTGCTGCCTCACGCAGCCGCAAGGCAACTGCTGCAGCTGCTGCTGCCAGCAAATCCAAGCAGCAGCAGCAGCAGCGCAAGGCAGCCCGCAAGAAGCAGCAGGAGAGTGAGGAGGAGGAGCTGCCATTAGGGGAGACCGAGGTGGATGAGGATGAGATGCAACTAGAAGAAGATGACAGCGACGAGTGCAACTCACCACCTGAAAAGCAGAAGCAGCGACAGGTGCAGCGTGGCAGTGCCGCAGCAGCAACAGCAGCAGCAGCAGCAGGCACCAAACGCAAGCGTGGGCAGGAAGTGCCTGAGTTTGAACTGCCAGACGCGGGCGCTCCCGTGCGTGCAGGAGGCAGGCACAGGACTCCTAAGGTTCAGCATGATGTGTGAGCGGTGGTAAAGAGTGGGCAGGCAGGATGATAGCAGCACAACGTTGTGATGGTGTGTGTGGCATGGCACAGTTTGGTGCAGGTAGGTTGCAGGGGAAGGGGTGCTGCATTGCAAAGTTTGTTGCAGGTACTGTGCAGGGGAAGGGGTGCTGCATTGCAGTTTGGTGCAGGTATTCGGCTGGGGAAGGGGTGCTGCATTGCACAGATTGGTGCAGGTACTGTGCTGGGGAAGGGGTGCTGGATTGCACAGTGTGTCTCTGCTTGCTTTTCTGCTACAGTGCTGCTTCTTTTAACAGTGTGTGCACCACGTTTTGTAGTCAGGTTGTAGTCAATTTGTAGTCAGTTTGTAACCGCTATATACACAGCTATTAAAGTCTCAATATCTATAAAGTTGTAGCTCATCTGACCGAGCTATATAGCGACTACAAACCAGCCACAAAATCAACTATAAAACTTTTCTTTTATAGTCGGTTTATAGCAATATGCACCTGTGACAGTGTTAGGGTAACCGGAAAGTCACCCAGGTCAAACTTCAAAGCCCTAGACGGGTGATGTTGCTCTCAAGCCAATCCAAGCATACCTTCCTGTGTACGATTCAGATCTTACTTGGGGCGTAGATTGTCATGTAGAATGACCCGTGTTGCAAATTGACAGCCATGCGGTCAACTTCACCATGCGGTCGACCCGCTAGCAGACCAGCTTCACGAACAAAAGTAGAGAGCGTGGTCACAACAGCAGCTAAGATCAAGGCTCCAGTGTATATAAGCGAAGCTTGTGACGACCAACAGGCTGTGGGCTTGTTCCAGGCAGGTGCTAGAGCAGTACAGAGTGCAGCTGTACAGCAGCAGTCACATGCAGCATGAACAGCACCAGCTGACCGGGCCATGCCCTGCAACACATACTGCAGAAATGGCTGCAAGTACCCACAATTCACCAGTCAACAGAGGAGGAGCTGGTAGCAAGCAGCAGCTCGCAGCTGCAGTACATCAACGCCGAGCAGAGCAACCCAAGCTTTGAGGATGCTGTGTAAGCACCTGCTCGTTGCAGCGAAGGCACGCAGTAAGATGACTTGAACGTGCAACATTCATGGAAGCATCTGGACTAGTCTGCCATACTGCAACAGGACTCAACATGTGGGTGCATGCCTGCAGGTTTCCAGCCGACACACCTTCAGCACAACAGGAGGCACTTGGCCCTGTTGTAATAAATAATCAATCCTTGTAAGCCATACCTTTCGGCATCGGCAACCGCGCCTCACCCACTGGGGAGGCGGAAAGCAGACTGATTATTCTCTCTATTTTCGGTGTAAGGAGGCACTTGGCCCTGTTGTGTGGCGGCGCGTGACAGGCAACCTATACACACCCAGCAGCCAGCATGCCAGGCTTGTGCAGGTAGCTGAACGGTTGATGGCTTGGCTTGCATGATGACTTCCTCAACGGTCGCATGCTGAACCCCTGGTGGCTTGTTTGCCAAGCAGCAGCAGCAGCAGCTGCACACTCCTACAGGTGCACCAGACGTGTCGACAGGCATCTAGTCTGTGCAGGCTACAATATACCCGGCTGATAGAGTTTTCCTCACCTGCTTCTGGTGTTTGCCGCAGGGTGTTCTGCAGAGCAGTGGCAGCAGCAGCTGGTTCCTAGGGGCACTTGCAGCAGTTTCCTGCATGCGCGAGCTGCTGCTCAACCTGATTGTTTCGGACGAGTGTGCGCATCGTGGACTGTACACGCTGCGCTTCTTCAAGCATGGCAGTTGGCGGCCGGTGGTGGTGGACAACAGGCTGCCATGTGTGGAGCTGCAGCAGCGGCTTGCCTTCAGCAGCAGCGGCCAGGCACAGGTACTGCCTCTCATGGTTGAACCAGCAGCAGAACAGCATGGTCGAATGTGATGCACTTCTCCGGCATGAGGCAACAGTGAACAATGGCATAGATAGCATAATATGCTACAGCAGAGTGCGCTGTCTGCTATGTTCTGCACTTGCTAGCAAGCTGATAAAGCTGGGCCTGCCTCCTCGCGCTGCCTGCTGCTGTTTGCAGGAGCTGTGGCCTTCGCTGATTGAGAAGGCATACGCCAGGTTGCATGGGGGCTATGCAGCTATAGCAACAGGCAGTGATGCTGACGCGCTTGTGGATCTTACTGGTGGCGTGGTCAGCAAGATCAGCTTGTCTGATGAGGCTCACATGCAGGATGCTGCCACAGGTGTGCTGGCTGGATATTGTTTGTCTGTCCTGGGGCGTCGAAAGCAGATGCTATTCCGTACTTGCCACGCTACTGGCAACAGCATATCCAGGATTTGGCGTTGCAGGTATGTTCAGCAGCTGCATCATCCAACCCTGCTTGACTGCTGGTCAGCCACACTCGCTCTGTCCTGCAGGTGCCCTGTGGACGTCCATTGAACAGTGGCTAGCAGCTGGCAGCATCATCGCCTGCATGGCGAAGCAGCCGCATGACGCAGCAGAGGGCAGCCTGATGGGTGTGCTGCCAAACACACTCTACAGCATACTAGAAGCCCCAGTGCTGCCTGGCGGCAGCAAGCTGCTGCGCTTGCACTGCCCCTGGGCTCCCCAGGGCATATGGCAGGGGCCCTGGGGCCTGCAGTGCAGCAGCCAGGAGTGGATGGGCGAGGAGGGGCAGGCAGCGCTAGCGCAGGATGCTGCACTGGCTGCTGGCTTGCAGGACATGTCCACCTTCTGTTGCACCTACTGGTGAGGCAGCTGGCCAGGAACCGCACACAGAATGCGTGCTGGCACATGCAATGTGTGATGTGATGTGGACATGTCCCGCTTGACAGTGGAAGCCCATGGAGTGCGGATCATGCAGTGCTGTCTGGTGTGCTTTGTGGCTGCACCTGCAGGGATTTCATCCAGGTGTACAACAGGTGCTGGCTGGTGCAGCTGATGCCTGAGAGCTGGCACCAGATCAGCCTGAGCTCAGGCTGGATGGGCGCCACAGCTGGGGGCCCAGCAGCAGCAGCAGCAGCAGGTGGACTGGAGGCGACCACAGCCGGGGCAGCAGCACAGACACTAGCGTCAGTCACACTAGAAACAGGCAGAGCAGCAGTTCAGTCGAGGGCAGCACAAGCAGATGGGCAGAACAGCAAGATTTTGGACCATGTAGCATCACCACAGCAGCAGCAGCAGCAGCAACAGCAGGAGCAGCAGCAGCAGTGCGCAGCAGGGGTGTCTGTTTCTATGTCATCCAGTTGGAGCTGCAACCCGCAGTTCAGGCTGTCTGTGGCAGGCAACGGCAACGTGATTGTTTGCCTGGGGCAACGGGACCCACAGGTATGGTTACCCAGTGGGGATATGACAATGTACCCATGCAATGGCCACATGAATGTTGTATACGCAGCCAGCCGCTGCCCATGTAGCACGGCTATATGCCAGCAACATGCTTTTTTGACTGTCGTCACGCTCATTGTTGCGAAAGAATTGATTAGAAGCTTTGTCTCTTGTGTGTGCCTTTGCAGGTGCACCACCAAGGGCACCAGCCTAAGAGGCAGCGTGACTTCCAGATAGGGCTGACACTACTGCAGGTCAGACCAGCAGGCAGCAGCAATGCAGCAGCAGGCACTATGCATGGCACCAGGGCAGGCTCTCCACCTGCAGCAGCGCTGCGGTCGCCATCGCCTACAGGCAACAAGCACGGCAGAGCCCGCAGCCCAACAAGCCCCCTACGCCATGCAGTAGGCAGCAGCGGTAGCAGCAGGCCGGCAACTGCAGCGGGTGCAGGTGGCAGGGAGGGACGCATGTGGAGACCGCATGGTGCTGTGCTGTCTGACACCGGGCTAAGCAGCAGCAGGGAGGTTGTGCTGCGGTTCAGGGCACAAGCAGGGGAGAGCTACATGCTGGTGCCCTACACCAAGTAAGTGCTGGGGACTGTGTGCAGGGTTGCAGTGATCACAAGGGCTACATTTTTCAGGTGTCAGCAAATTGCATCAGCAACCTGCTGGTATGGGGGCTAGTTTGTACTGCATGTTTCCAGGACTTCAGCAGCCTTATGTGATGGTCACCAAAAGTTATACCAAAAGTTTTGGTATAAAATCATGACCTCCAGCCAATGGATGTGCATGTACAGGCTGTTGCCAACAGTGTATGCCCTAGGCGGATCAAAAAGTTCCTGTCCACCTGCAGGCAAGTACCCTAACAGAGGAATGGCTGCTGTGTTTGAGCTGTGGTGCCTGCCACTGGCAGCCTGGCAGACGAGTGTTTAGGCTTTTGGTTCAGAACTTCGATCCTGCTTGTTTGTGCCTGTCTGTGCTGGCAGCAGCAGGTGCTGACTGGGCTGCTGTCAGTGGCACTTCGCAGAGTGCCTCGGTGAAAACATCGACAACATTGCGAAATCGAAGCACATTGCCGAGCGAGCTGCTATAAACGATAGTTAATCGAATAATGTTTTCGATACAATGCGTGCGCTTTGCTGTTATGCCGCGAGGACGTGCATGCATCGATAAGCAGCTGGGGTGTCACTCCGAGCCTGCTGCATCTTTCACACCTGCTGCTGCTTTGCCAACAGAGCAGCCATGCCCGAGCGCGTCCGCTAAAGAAATTGGCAGTCACTTTGCAGTACACCTAAATATTTATTAATGGTGCTGCTGCACGGTTGTGCAAGTAGCATGCTGTGAAACAGCCACCAAGATGTTGGCACACAGCAACGTGCAAATATCTTCACTTGCCCCTGCAGCTGCTAACTCATGCTGAGTTTCTGCCAGGTGATTGGTTGATGTAGCACACGCTCTCATGCAAGGTGTGTGCCAGTGGTATCACAAGAAACTTCATGCATTCAAGTTGGCTGAGAGACTGCTGTAGGTGGATAGGTTCTTATTGATCCCCCTACCCTTCTCTAGGTTTAATCAATGCTGGCAACTCAGCTACTGCGAACCTGCACACTGTGCAGGTCTGCTGGTGACACTGGCCCCTTCACGCTGCGAGTGTATGGGCCACATGCCATGCAGCTGGAGCAGCTGCCCAGCCCTATGAGCCTAGTCCTGGGTGAGTGAGCAGCAAGCTTGCCACCTACGGCACATGATCAGCACAGCACGACTCGTGTGACATGCTGCATGGGTCGTTAAAGCACCACACTGGACATGGCATAGTCGATGGCCAGTGTGCAGCAGATGGTCTGCTGTCATACTGTACAGTACAGACATTGCGATGGCCTGACATTGCAGCCAACTTGTGGTTGACAACGACGCTGCTTGCGTGCAGGCGGTCAATGGATGGCACATCAGGCAGGCGGCCGCAGCTGCCATGCCAGCTGGGGCAGCAACCCGCAGTACCTCATCTCCTGCCAGCGTGAAACCACCGCACTGCTAGCCCTGCTGCGGCCAGACGTTGCCAACAGCCTAGTCCCGCAGCCGGTTGACCCGCGGCAGTGCATTGGGCTGACGCTGGCAGCGCCAGAGGTGACAGCTAGCGGCTGGGGCAGGCGGTGCTGCATTGTGCCTGGCAGCAGCGGCAGGGAGGTGGTGCATGCTGAGTCGGCCTTCTGCACGATGGACGAGGCAGTGCTGCTGGTGCGGCTGCAGCCAGAGGTGCCGTATGTGCTGGTGCCATCAACTGCTGACCCAGGTGGGGCGAGCTTGCGAGTGCCTGCAGCAGATGCCGCAGCGCAGATGCTGCAACTTGTTGCTGCAAGTTGTTGCTGCCAAGCGCAGCGTTGAGCCGCGTGATGGTAGCTGTTTGTGCATCGTTGACGGTGTTGTGGCCTTCACACATCACAGCACTTGTGAGCATTGCTGTGTAGGGCTGCCGAGTGTGCGGATGATTTCGCTGCAACCCTCACAACTGCATGCGCCGTGCTCTCCCGTGTTTCTGACAGGTGTTGAAGCGCCGTTCGAGCTGCGGCTGCTGAGCTCATACCCCATTGAGCTCTTGCCGCTGCCAGCAGTGCAGACGGTCAGCTATTTTGGAGCGTGGGATGCGGCCAGTGCAGGTGGCAGCAACCTGCACAGCTCCTGGGTGAGCAACCCAGCATACCTGATGCACCTACCTAGTGCGGGCACCTGCAAGATCAGCCTGTCCCGCCTTGGGCGCAGCAGTAGGGCGGCGGGCAGTCAGCCACTGAGCGACATGTTGGGCTTTTACGTCATCAGGGCAGCACGCGCCCCGTCAGCAGCAGCTGGCCGCCGCATGTCGGCAGCAGGCGCCTTGAAGCAGGCGCAGCTGTTTGAGTCGTCATTCCTGCCAGCAGACAGCTGTGAGGCAGAGCTGCAGCTGCCAGCTGGCACGCTGCTGCTGGTGCCCTGCACTTTTGGCCCTGGCGTGGTTGGTCGTTTCAGCCTCTCAGTGACGGCAGGTGCTGCTGGAGCAGGCTTCAGCTTGCAGGAGGTCGTTGGCGGGCTGGTGGCGGCAGGAGAGCAGATGATGCAGCAGGCATAGTGGCGGGGCTGAGATGCTGTGAATACGTCTGTTGTTCCTGGAACAGAAGCGCATGATTCTTCAGTGCAAGTATGTTGCTGCTCTTAGCAAAGCTCTGCTACTGCAGTCGTTGCAGTAGCCACGTACGGACAGGTGTCACTGCATGCCTTGCTGCTTGGTGCTGCTATTACTTTTACGTGGGTCATGGCCAGCAGCCCGTAACAGCCTCCAACATACAGACCGAGTTGGTTGGCTGCAGTCGAGATTGGCTGTGATCAAGTTTGTTTTGTATGTGTTGGTGGCGTCAGGCTGCTGGGATGCGCACATGCTGTGGCTATGCATTGATGCCTCGTAGCTGAGCTGAGCAGCACCCTGCTGCTGTTGCATGCTCTGTGGGTTGCCTTCAAGGGTGGAGCTCAGTGCGGTACATGTTCACAGCGAGGCTCAGGGTACCAGTGTTGCCGCAACATGGTGTCATGCTGCGTTGAAGTACTATTGAAGCCTTTAGTCGTGTTACATTGCAGCCAGATGTTTGACGCAATATTATGGCTCAGACTCTTGAGCTACCGTAAAGGTTGACACAAAAGTAATGGTCAAATTGGGTGTTTTACAGCAAGTCTGCAACAGCAGACATACCAAACATTCATATGTTCTGAAGCAGAGCTAGGACAGCAATGCCATGCATGTCTACTTCAAGATCCTAGCTGCACAGATGAAACTGAGACAGCCATCATGACCCAGCATAGCACAGAAAATGCCATCACCAGCAGCCTGGAGATGGCCTGAAAATGCCTCTTTTTGCATGCCAAACAAACACAGCAGCTTCAACAGCAGGATGCCTGCCAACTACTCTGAGCAGCCCCATCCTGGAACCTATAAATGATGTGCTTTTGCCATGCATGCACTGCTGTGCCTGCAACACCCTCAAGCAGCAGATGCCAGCCCAAAAGCAACAGCACAACAAACAGCACAGCCAGCAGCACAGCAAAACCACAGCAGAACACAAGCATCAGCCTCACACACACACCAGGGGCATGCAGCCAGAACTGTCTGCATGCCACTGCAGCAAAAGAGAAGGGCTCTTGGTTTACTGCTGTGGCTGCGGCTGACGGCTAAGGCCAAGGCGCGCGCATAGTATTTGCCGTATGAGAACAGCAGGAGTTGAACGTGCGCTCACATGGATGACATGCCACCACGCTACCACTATGCCATTGGGACACCTAGCACAAATTACACTAACATATGTATTATCGATACAAAACACCGAGCTCATTGAAGTAACACTGAGACTTTGACGGTACCTATTACAGATGTGTTTCAGCCTGCAGCTCTCACTGCTGCGCAGCAACAGCATAACCAGCTGGTTGAGCAGCGTAGGCAGCAGCAGCAGCTGCAACAACAACAACAGCGACAGCAACTGATAGCGCAGGTGTTACAGGAGGCGAAGCAGCAGGCAGTTTTGCGGTTTTGGGAGTTGCTTGCTGATTTTGTGGCAATGGAGGCTGCGCCGGCTCATTGGCGTGTTGCGGTGCCTGGAGATCACCCGTTTTTGCGTTCTGATCCAGCACAGCTGCGCATTGTACTGGCGCCCGCTCTGGTTGACCTTCCTGCTTTTACATGCTGTGCTGTCAGTAGTTGTCCGGTTTCCACTTTCTGGCAAGGCCATGTTGCATGTCGTGTGTCACTGTGCTTGATTTTTCAGCTCTGTGTGTCGCATTGCGTGCTGCTATGCTTGCCAGCCATGAGGGTTGCAGAAGCAGCAGCACCTTAGTTTGCATGCCACATGCAGTGTCTCCTGTCGGTCCCGCGTGCTCCTGCTTGCTGCAGTCTGGTGTGTACAGCGGTGCCTTGGTGCAATCATGCCAGACACCTATGGTAAGCAGCACCATTGTGCATCCCGCTTGCTGTTTGGACCATGCCTGCCTTCCCCTGTGCGTTTTGTGCCCTGTGCTTTGAGCACCCTGCTGCTTTCGTGCTGCACTTCGCACATGCTGCACTGCATGTACTTGTTGGTTTATGGGGAGGTAGGGGCTGCAAGATGCCTCTGGAGTTTTACTTTGGTTGCATCTTGTGGCTTGCTATCGGGTTCTCATGATATGTGAGCTGAAAGAGGGGCAAGTGACTCGCTCTAGGGCGATAGCTTGCCCACCCCTGTAACAGACCTCTTCCGATTCGCACAGACCTCTCTCTCTCGATTCGCGCATGCTGCACTGCATGTAATTTGTTGGTTTATGGGAGTAGGGGCCGTTATGCCCTGAGTTTTGGCCTTGGTTGCATCTTGTGGCTTTGCTATCGGGTTCTCATGATATGAGCTGAAAGAGGGGCAAGTGACTCGCTCTAGGGCGATAGCTTGCCCACCCTGTGTAACAGACCTTCTCGATAGCGTCACTGTGCTTGATTTTTCAGCTCTGTGTGTCGCATTGCGTGCTGCTATGCTTGCCAGCCATGAGGGTTGCAGAAGCAGTAGCACCTTGGTTTGCATGCTGCATGCAGTGTCTCCTGTCGGTCCCGCGTGCTCCTGCTTGCTGCAGTCTGGTGTTTACAGCGGTGCCTTGGTGCAATCATGCCAAACACCTATGGTAAGCAGCACCATTGTGCATCCCGCTTGCTGTTTGGACCATGCCTGCCTTCCCCTGTGCGTTTTGTGCCCTGTGCTTTGAGCACCCTGCTGCTTTTCGGGCTGCACTTCGCACATGCTGCACTGCATGTACTTGTTGGTTTATGGGAGGTAGGGGCTGCAAGATGCCTCTGGAGTTTTACTTTGGTTGCATCTTGTGGCTTGCTATCGGGTTCTCATGATATGTGAGCTGAAAGAGGGGCAAGTGACTCGCTCTAGGGCGATAGCTTGCCCACCCCTGTAACAGACCTCTCTCTCGATAGCGTTGGTTTATGGGGAGGTAGGGGCTGCAAGATGCCTCTGGAGTTTTACTTTGGTTGCATCTTGTGGCTTGCTATCGGGTTCTCATGATATGTGAGCTGAAAGAGGGGCAAGTGACTCGCTCTAGGGCGATAGCTTGCCCACCCCTGTAACAGACCTCTCTCTGATAGCGCCTTCTTCTTCTTTTCTAGCTGGTGTCCGTTGCGGCGTAGCCGCTTGAACACACCCTGTAACCCCTCTTCTTCTTCTTTTTCTTGGCACACTCCGATGCACACTCTTAGTTGTCGAATGCATTTGTCTTATATTTAGATTGCCAATGCGACTGCGGATCGGCCGTGAAAGTGCCCCACAGCCGGATGTGCGCCCACTGCAGCGCGGTCAGCAGCAGCAGCAGCAGCAGCAACAGCGAATGCAGTCTCACCAAGCCCTGGCAGCCCGCCGCATGGCGGTGGCGGCAGCGAAACAGCAGCAGCAGCAGCTGTACGTGGAAAACAGGCAGGCACACGCCATGCCTGCCCACCTGCAGCTGCGCACTGACCAACCGCTGCACCTGAAGCCCATCCTGCAGGTGCAGATGGGGTTCCCTGGCTGCAGCAGGGTGTCAGCTGCACAGATTGCGCAGTTTCAGGGCTATGTGGAGGCCGTGATGCAGCAGGCAGAGGAAAGCCTCTGCTATGGCGACCCTGGTTTTGACTTCTGGCACCGCACAGAGGAGCGCCAGCCAGCAGGAAAGACAGCAGTGGCATTCGTGGGCTGCAGCCTGCTGGTTGAGGATGAGCCACAGCTGCAGCAGCTGATAGACCCAGCTACAGGCACGGTGCCAGTGCCTGGCAGCCCAGGCGTCAGGCTAGCAGCAGCGTACAATCAGCTGAAGGTGCGCGCATTCTCCCTGAGCAATGTGCGGGGCGCTGATGTCGGCCAGCTAAAGGCGCTGCTGAACAGCCAGGGCCTGCAGGTTCTGGCAGCTGCTTACGCCCAGCAGGGGCAGCAGGTGTGCAAGAACATGCTGTGCTTTGCAGCTGCTGTCAGTGAGCGCCCTGCCACCGCCACCACAGTCTACGCAGCTGATGGCGTGTTTGGAGGCATGCACATGTCCGAGCTGCCAGCGCAGCCGCTGTCACGGCAGGAGATACTCACGTCAGCGCAGGACCGAGCCTGGCAGCAGCACCTGCTGTGGATAGCACAGGAGGAGGCAGCAGCAGTACGCGCAACCACAGCAGCAGCCCTGGCCACCGCGGGCCCAACACCTGCAGAGGCAGCAGCAGCGGCTCGAGAAGCATCAGGCCGCACAGTTGCGGTCTCGCCAGCAGCAGCTGAGGGGTTCGATGCAGACGCGGTGGCCTTGGCTGCAGCATGCCAGCAGCAGTCCGCCAAGGCAGAGGCAGCAGCAGCAATGGCACAGCCAGCAGGGAAGCCAGCAGCAGCAGGTGATGCAGCAGCAGGTGCCGCAGCAGCAGGTGAAGCAGCAGCTGAGGCTGCTGCTACAGCCACGCCAGCAACGGTTGCGGCAGCTGCAACAGCTGAGCCAGCAGATGTTGCAGCAGCTGATGCAGCGGACCAGGACGCAGCTGAGCCGGAGAGCGACGAGCAGATGCTGCGCCTGTTATCGCTGCAGAAGGGCTCCCAGGCGCAGCGTGCTGGTGGCGGCCACAAGGGCCACACCAAGCACCATCCTTGGTCGGAGGTCAAAGCCTATCATCAGCAGACAGCAGCAGCAGGCCAGAAGAAGGCAGCAGCTGCCGCCCCACCAGCAGCAGACCAGATGGACCAGGACACAGCGCAGCAGCAGCAGCAGCAGCAGCAGCATGGTGCCAAGCACAAAATGCGGATGGATGTGCTGCAGCAGCCTCCCCGCAAGCAGGGACACACAGGCGCCGTGACCTCTCCTACACCAGCCCCTGCGGCCTCTGACACATCGCCTGCCTATGCGAGTGCAGATGATATGACAGATGACTCCCTCTCACCCCTTACAGACCAGTCCCTGCCACAGCCAGCAGCAGTCCGCCAGCTGGGTGAGGCAGGTGGTAACCAGTCGTTAAATGCCTAGAGGCCCTAGCTTGAGGTTTGGGCTGCACAATGTCAATGGTCTGGCTGCCAAGCTTCCAGAGCTCAGCAGTCAGTGGCAGCAGCTGGGCCTTGACATTGTAGCAGCAGTGGATACGCATATTTCCTTCTCAGAGAGAACAGCAGTGCAGCACCGCCTGCATACCCGTGGATGGAGATCGTTTTGGTGCATAGGGCTGCCAGGACAGGCACGCACTAGAGCTGGAGTTGCAATCATTGTACGCAGCAGTCTGCTGGACAGTGGGGCTCTTCAGGTGCGCGGACAGGAGTCTGCTCCGGTGCAGGCCCTGCACAAGGTCGGCTGCTGCAGGTACCGCTAGAGTGGGCAGGACAGCAGTTGAATGTGGTGGCTGTGTACATGCATGCATCCGACCATGCAGCAAATGCAGCTATCATCAGTGGCCCGCTGCGTGAGATATACCAGCATCACCAGCAGCACCCCACCACAGGTCTCATGGTTTTAGGCGATTTTAACTTTGTCCCAGATACTGCATTAGACCGCAGACACAGGGTGGATGCAGCACAGCAGCAGCAACAGCGACAGCAGCAGAACCCACAACCACAGCAGCAACAGCAGCAGCAGCAGCAGCATCCTCTGTCGCGGGACACTATACCAGCCGCAGCATGGACGCAGCATCTTCCGGGCCTGTGTGATGCCTGGCGCGACAGGCACCCTGCGCGCATGGCTTTTACATATGTGAGAGCAGATGCAGCGTCACGTATTGATAGAATATATTGCTCGGCCACTCTGAAGCCGCAGCTGGTGGCTTGCCGCCATGAAGATAAATGTGCAGCTCTCAGCGACCATTCGCTTGTTATGGCACAGCTACAGCCGCGCGGGCCAGGCGTGCTGGGGCCTGGCTTACGGCGGCTGCGTTTGTCCTTCCAAGCAGCAGCTGCCTGCAGGTCAGCCATGCAGCGGTGGCTGGTCTCTCAGCAGCCCCCAGCAGATGCGACAGCTGTTGTTACGCAGTGGTGGCCAGCCTTCAAACAGCAGTTGGCAGCAAAGATCGTGGAGCTCAACCGCCAAGCCAAGCAGCTGCAAACAGCACAGCCGCCAGCAGCACAGCATGCAGCAGCAGTTACAGCCGTACTGGCAGCGCATGTGCAGCTTGAGACCTGCAGCACTGCGGCGCCGCCAGCTACCCTGGCGTCTGTGGTACACGCTAGGACGCAGCTGGCTGAGCTGCAGCAGCAGCAAGAAGAGCTGCAGCGCCAGCGCCGCCGCCAGCAGTGTGTGCATCAAGGCGAGCGGCCTGGCCCTGCCATGACGCGGATCCTAAAACCCCCCAAAGGAGCTACTTTCATCTCAGGTCTGCACGCCCCAGGCAGTGGTCATCTGGTGCGCGATGGTGTGAGTCTGGCCCGCATCATAGGTAGC
>CADDIJ020002946.1:6773-18203 GCA_902809745.2 Tetradesmus lagerheimii
AAACTGGTAACAAAGTCGCTGCAAGGTTTGCAAGTGCCAGTGCGATTTCTGCCCGTATTTCAACACACCAAGCAAAAACAAGACAAGTATGGCATGCGGCTCGACGACGATCGCTGCGACAATCAGACCAGGTCCGATGCTTCGGTGCTCGTCTGAAGAATTTTTTTCCGTCGTATATAGTTGCTCGCATGCTCCTAGAAAAATTTCAGACCACCACCGTGAACACCAAGCAAAACCAAGACACATATGGCATGCAGCTCCACGCCAATCGCTGCGACAATCGGACTAGGTCCGATTCTTCGGTGCTCGTCTGGAGAGTTTTATTTCGGTTGTTCATAGTTGCTCACATGCTCCTAGACCACCACTGTGAACACCAAGCAAAAACAAGACACGTATGGCATGCAGCTCGATGACAATTGCTGCGACAATCGGACCAGGTCCGATGCTTCGCTGCTCGTCTGGAGAATTTTATTTCCGTCGTATATAGTTGCTTGCATGCTCCTAGAAATATTTCAGACCCCCACCGTGAATACCAAGCAAAAACAAGACACGTATGGCATGCCGCTCCACGACGATCGCTGCGACAATCAGACCAGGTCCGATGCTTCGCTGCTCGTCTGAAGAATTTTATTTCCGTCGTATATAGTTGCTCGCATGCTCCTAGAAATATTTCAGACCACCACCGTGAACACCAAGCAAAAACAAGACACGTATGGCATGCGGCTAGACGACGATCGCTGCGACAATCAGACCAGGTCCGATGCTTCGGTGCTCGTCTGAAGAATTTTATTTCCGTCGTATATAGTTGCTCGCATGCTCTTAAAAATATTTCAGACCCCCACCGTGAACACCAAGCAAAAACAAGACACATATGGCATGCAGCTCCACGCCAATCGCTGCGACAATCAGACCAGGTCCGATGCTTCGGTGCTCGTCTGGAAATAAATTGGTTATGGGCTGGACCAAGCTTCGGTGCTCGTCTGGAGGAAATTTATTTCCGTGTTATATAGTTGCTCATGCTCCTAAATTTCAATACCGTGAACACCAAGAAGCAAAACAAGACGTATGGCATGCCGCTCCACGACGATCGCTGCGACAATCAGACCAGGTCCGATGCTTCGGTGCTCGTCTACGAAGAATTTTATTTCCGTCGTATATAGTTGCTCTCATGTTCCTAGAAAAATTTCAGACCACCACCGTGAACACCAAGCAAAACCAAGACACATATAGCATGCAGCTCCACGCCAATCGCTGCGACAATCGGACCAGGTCCGATGCTTCGGTGCTCGTCTGGAGAGTTTTATTTCGGTTGTTCATAGTTGCTCACATGCTCCTAGACCACCACTGTGAACACCAAGCAAAAACAAGACACGTATGGCATGCAGCTCGACGACAATCGCTGCGGCAATCGGACCAGGTCCGATGCTTCGCTGCTCGTCTGGAGAATTTTATTTCCGTCGTATATAGTTGCTCACATGCTCCTAGAGATATTTCAGACCCCCACCGTGAACACCAAGCAAAAACAAGACACGTATGGCATGCCGCTCCACGACGATCGCTGCGACAATCAGACCAGGTCCGATGCTTCGGTGCTCGTCTGAAGAATTTTATTTCCGTCGTATATAGTTGCTCGCATGCTCCTAGAAATATTTCAGACCCCCACCGTGAACACTAAGCAAAAACAAGACACGTATGGCATGCGGCTCGACGACAATCGCTGCGACAATCAGACCAGGTCCGATGCTTCGGTGATTTTTTTTTTGAAATAAATTGGTTACATGGGCTGGCCCAAGCTTCGGTGCTCGTCTGGAGAATTTTATTTCCGTGTTATATAGTTGCTCACATGCTCCTAGAAATATTTCAGACCCCCACCGTGAACACCAAGCAAAAACAAGACACGTATGGCATGCCGCTCCACGACGATCGCTGCGACAATCAGACCAGGTCCGATGTTGAGATATGGCTATTATTCAGTCTGCCTTGCATCGCACATTATATCGCACATGCTCACAGAGTTCAGTATTTCTGAGTAGAATGAAAAATATTGTGCTTTGTTTGAGGCCGGATTTGAACCTGGGACCTTTGGAATATAATACAGTACTTATATCTGGAAGCTTCAAGAAGCATCTCGAAGGATGTGGATTCTCCCACAATCTGAGGTTGTAGAAGATTGTCGAAGTTTCTGGAAGCTATTCTGAAGAGTATTTATAGCTGGTGAAAGCTCTCAAACTGGTAACAAAGTCGCTGCAAGGTTTGCAAGTGCCAGTGCGATTTCTGCCCGTATTTCAACACAGACCACCACCGTGAACACCAAGCAAAACCAAGACACATATGGCATGCAGCTCCACGCCAATCGCTGCGACAATCGGACCAGGTCCGATGCTTCGGTGCTCGTCTGGAGAGTTTTATTTCTGTTGTTCATAGTTGCTCACATGCTCCTAGACCACCACTGTGAACACCAAGCAAAAACAAGACACGTATGGCATGCAGCATGACGACAATCGCTGCGGCAATCGGACCAGGTCCGATGCTTCGCTGCTCGTCTGGAGAATTTTATTTCCGTCGTATATAGTTGCTTGCATGCTCCTGTAAATATTTCAGACCCGCACCGTGAATACCAAGCAAAAACAAGACACGTATGGCATGCCGCTCCACGACGGTCGCTGCGACAATCAGACCAGGTCCGATGCTTCGGTGCTCGTCTGAAGAATTTTATTTCCGTCGTATATAGTTGCTCGCATGCTCCTAGAAATATTTCAGACCCCCACCGTGAACACTAAGCAAAAACAAGACACGTATGGCATGCGGCTCGACGACAATCGCTGCGACAATCAGACCAGGTCCGATGCTTCGGTGATTTTTTTTTGAAATAAATTGGTTACATGGGCTGGACCAAGCTTCGGTGCTCGTCTGGAGAATTTTATTTCCGTGTTATATAGTTGCTCACATTCTCCTAGAAATATTTCAGACCCCCACCGTGAACACCAAGCAAAAACAAGACACGTATGGCATGCCGCTCCACGACGATCGCTGCGACAATCAGACCAGGTCCGATGTTGAGATATGGCTATTATTCAGTCTGCCTTGCATCGCACATTATATCGCACATGCTCACAGAGTTCAGTATTTCTGAGTAGAATGAAAAATATTGTGCTTTGTTTGAGGCCGGATTTGAACCTGGGACCTTTGGAATATAATACAGTACTTATATCTGGAAGCTTCTAGAAGCATCTCGAAGGATGTGGATTCTCCCACAATCTGAGGTTGTAGAAGATTGTCGAAGTTTCTGGAAGCTATTCTGAAGAGTATTTATAGCTGGTGAAAGCTCTCAAACTGGTAACAAAGTCGCTGCAAGGTTTGCAAGTGCCAGTGCGATTTCTGCCCGTATTTCAACACAGACCACCACCGTGAACACCAAGCAAAACCAAGACACATATGGCATGCAGCTCCACGCCAATCGCTGCGACAATCGGACCAGGTCCGATGCTTCGGTGCTCGTCTGGAGAGTTTTATTTCGGTTGTTCATAGTTGCTCACATGCTCCTAGACCACCACTGTGAACACCAAGCAAAAACAAGACACGTATGGCATGCAGCATGACGACAATCGCTGCGGCAATCGGACCAGGTCCGATGCTTCGCTGCTCGTCTGGAGAATTTTATTTCCGTCGTATATAGTTGCTTGCATGCTCCTAGAAATATTTCAGACCCGCACCGTGAATACCAAGCAAAAACAAGACACGTATGGCATGCCGCTCCACGACGGTCGCTGCGACAATCAGACCAGGTCCGATGCTTCGGTGCTCGTCTGAAGAATTTTATTTCCGTCGTATATAGTTGCTCGCATGCTCCTAGAAATATTTCAGACCACCACCGTGAACACTAAGCAAAAACAAGACACGTATGGCATGCGGCTCGACGACAATCGCTGCGACAATCAGACCAGGTCCGATGCTTCGGTTTTTTTTTTTTGAAATAAATTGGTTACATGGGCTGGACCAAGCTTCGGTGCTCGTCTGGAGAGTTTTATTTCGGTTGTTCATAGTTGCTCACATGCTCCTAGACCACCACTGTGAACACCAAGCAAAAACAAGACACGTATGGCATGCAGCATGACGACAATCGCTGCGGCAATCGGACCAGGTCCGATGCTTCGCTGCTCGTCTGGAGAATTTTATTTCCGTCGTATATAGTTGCTTGCATGCTCCTAGAAATATTTCAGACCCGCACCGTGAATACCAAGCAAAAACAAGACACGTATGGCATGCCGCTCCACGACGGTCGCTGCGACAATCAGACCAGGTCCGATGCTTCGGTGCTCGTCTGAAGAATTTTATTTCCGTCGTATATAGTTGCTCTCATGCTCCTAGAAATATTTCAGACCACCACCGTGAACACTAAGCAAAAACAAGACACGTATGGCATGCGGCTCGACGACAATCGCTGCGACAATCAGACCAGGTCCGATGCTTCGGTGATTTTTTTTTTGAAATAAATTGGTTACATGGGCTGGACTAAGCTTCGGTGCTCGTCTGGAGAATTTTATTTCCGTGTTATATAGTTGCTCACATGCTCCTAGAAATATTTCAGACAACCACCGTGAACACCAAGCAAAAACAAGACACGTATGGCATGCCGCTCCACGACGATCGCTGCGACAATCAGACCAGGTCCGATGCTTCGGTGCTCGTCTGAAGAATTTTATTTCCGTCGTATATAGTTGCTCGCATGTTCCTAGAAAAATTTCAGACCACCACCGTGAACAGCAAGCAAAACCAAGACACATATGGCATGCAGCTCCACGCCAATCGCTGCGACAATCAGACCAGGTCCGATGCTTCGGTGATTTTTTTTTTGAAATAAATTGGCATGCAGCTACAATCGCTGCGGCAATGGACCAGGTCCGATGCTTCGGTGCTCGTCTGGAGAATTTTATTTCCGTGTTATATAGTTGCTCACATGCTCCTAGAAATATTTCAGACCCCCACCGTGAAACCAAGCAAAAACAAGACACGTATGGCATGCCGCTCCACGACGATCGCTGCGACAATCAGACCAGGTCCGATGCTTCGGTGCTCGTCTGAAGAATTTTATTTCCGTCGTATATAGTTGCTCGCATGCTCCTAGAAATATTTCAGACCACCACCGTGAACACTAAGCAAAAACAAGACACGTATGGCATGCGGCTCGACGACAATCGCTGCGACAATCAGACCAGGTCCGATGCTTCGGTGATTTTTTTTTGAAATAAATTGGTTACATGGGCTGGACCAAGCTTCGGTGCTCGTCTGGAGAATTTTATTTCCGTGTTATATAGTTGCTCACATGCTCCTAGAAATATTTCAGACCCCCACCGTGAACACCAAGCAAAAACAAGACACGTATGGCATGCCGCTCCACGACGATCGCTGCGACAATCAGACCAGGTCCGATGTTGAGATATGGCTATTATTCAGTCTGCCTTGCATCGCACATTATATCGCACATGCTCACAGAGTTCAGTATTTCTGAGTAGAATGAAAAATATTGTGCTTTGTTTGAGGCCGGATTTGAACCTGGAAGCTTTGGAATATAATACAGTACTTATATCTGGAAGCTTCTAGAAGCATCTCGAAGGATGTGGATTCTCCCACAATCTGAGGTTGTAGAAGATTGTCGAAGTTTCTGGAAGCTATTCTGAAGAGTATTTATAGCTGGTGAAAGCTCTCAAACTGGTAACAAAGTCGCTGCAAGGTTTGCAAGTGCCAGTGCGATTTCTGCCCGTATTTCAACACAGACCACCACCGTGAACACCAAGCAAAACCAAGACACATATGGCATGCAGCTCCACGCCAATCGCTGCGACAATCGGACCAGGTCCGATGCTTCAGTGCTCGTCTGGAGAGTTTTATTTCGGTTGTTCATAGTTGCTCACATGCTCCTAGACCACCACTGTGAACACCAAGCAAAAACAAGACACGCATGCAGCTGGCAATGCCGCAATCGGACCAGGTCCGATGCTTCGTGCTCGTCTGGAGAATTTTATTTCCGTGTTATAGTTGCTTCATGCTAGCGGCACCGTGAATACCAAGCAAAAACAAGACACGTATGGCATGCCGCTCCACGATCGCTGCGCAATCGGACCAGGTCCGATGCTTCGCTGCTCGTCTGGAGAATTTTATTTCCGTCGTATATAGTTGCTTGCATGCTCCTGGAAATATTTCAGACCCGCACCGTGAATACCAAGCAAAAACAAGACACGTATGGCATGCCGCTCCACGACGGTCGCTGCGACAATCAGACCAGGTCCGATGCTTCGGTGCTCGTCTGAAGAATTTTATTTCCGTCGTATATAGTTGCTTGCATGCTCCTAGAAATATTTCAGACCACCAACGTGAACACCAAGCAAAAACAAGACACGAATGGCATGCGGCTCCACGACTATCGCTGCGACAATCGGACCAGGTCCGATGCTTCGGTGCTCGTCTGGAGAGTTTTATTTCGGTTGTTCATAGTTGCTCACATGCTCCTGAACCACCACTGTGAACACCAAGCAAAAACAAGACACGTATGGCATGCAGCTCGACGACAATCGCTGCGACAATCAGACCAGGTCCGATGCTTCGGTGATTTTTTTTTGAAATAAAGTGGTTACATGGGCTGGACCAAGCTTCGGTGCTCGTCTGGAGAATTTTATTTCCGTGTTATATAGTTGCTCACATGCTCCTATAAATATTTCAGACCCCCACCGTGAACACCAAGCAAAAACAAGACACGTATGGCATGCCGCTCCACGACGATCGCTGCGACAATCAGACCAGGTCCGATGCTTCGGTGCTCGTCTGAAGAATTTTATTTCCGTCGTATATAGTTGCTCGCATTTTTTTTTTTTTTTTGGAAAGTAGTGTTAAATTGGCTTGACAACGCAAACCGAAACCCTACTCCGTGAAAAAATCCACGAGAGGATGGGGTAACCTGTTCTCACACCCATTCCACGGCTCTCTATTTGCAAGAGGCGCCGTCACAAGGTCATGCAGATAGCTCCGTGAAGAGCAGCCGTACTAGGCTTCCAGGAACCGACCCGACCAAGTGCCCAATATCCGCTATACCACAGCCATCCATGGAATAACTGCGGCTGTCATTAGGTCATGACTTGCCATAAAAGGCGATGCTCACAACCTGGCTATGAATTATGTGTATAGCACGCGTTGTACATGTAATCAATCCGAAGACATTGACATGCAACATGCTCGCATGTTCCTAGAAAAATTTCAGACCACCACCGTGAACACCAAGCAAAACAAAGACACATATGGCATGCAGCTCCACGCCAATCACTGCGACAATCGGACCAGGTCCGATGCTTCGGTGCTCGTCTGGAGAGTTTTATTTCGGTTGTTCATAGTTGCTCACATGCTCCTAGACCACCACTGTGAACACCAAGCAAAAACAAGACACGTATGGCATGCGGCTCGACGACAATCGCTGCGACAATCAGACCAGGTCCGATGCTTCGCTGCTCGTCTGGAGAATTTTATTTCCGTCGTATATAGTTGCTCACATGCTCCTAGAAATATTTCAGACCACCACCGTGAACACTAAGCAAAAACAAGACACGTATGGCATGCGGCTCGACGACAATCGCTGCGACAATCAGACCAGGTCCGATGCTTCGGTGATTTTTTTTTTGAAATAAATTGGTTACATGGGCTGGACCAAGCTTCGGTGCTCGTCTGGAGAATTTTATTTCCATCGTATATAGTTGCTCACATGATCCTAGAAATATTTCAGACCCCCACCGTGAACACCAAGCAAAAACAAGACACGTATGGCATGCCGCTCCACGACGATCGCTGCGACAATCAGACCAGGTCCGATGCTTCGGTGCTCGTCTGAAAAATTTTATTTCCGTCGTATATGTAACAGTATATAGTTGCTCGCATGTTCCTAGAAAAATTTCAGACCACCACCGTGAACACCAAGCAAAACCAAGACACATATGGCATGCAGCTCCACGCCAATCGCTGCGACAATCGGACCAGGTCCGATGCTTCAGTGCTCGTCTGGAGAGTTTTATTTCGGTTGTTCATAGTTGCTCACATGCTCCTAGACCACCACTGTGAACACCAAGCAAAAACAAGACAGGTATGGCATGCAGCTCGACGACAATCGCTGCGGCAATCGGACCAGGTCCGATGCTTCGCTGCTCGTCTGGAGAATTTTATTTCCGTCGTATATAGTTGCTTGCATGCTCCTAGAAATATTTCAGACCCGCACCGTGAATACCAAGCAAAAACAAGACACGTATGGCATGCCGCTCCACGACGGTCGCTGCGACAATCAGACCAGGTCCGATGCTTTGGTGCTCGTCTGAAGAATTTTATTTCCGTCGTATATAGTTGCTCGCATGCTCCTAGAAATATTTCAGACCACCACCGTGAACACCAAGCAAAACCAAGACACATATGGCATGCAGCTCCACGCCAATCGCTGCGACAATCGGACCAGGTCCGATGCTTCGGTGCTCTTCTGGAGAGTTTTTTTTCGGTTGTTCATAGTTGCTCACATGCTCCTAGACCACCACTGTGAACACCAAGCAAAAACAAGACACGTATGGCATGCAGCTCGACGACAATCGCTGCGGCAATCGGACCAGGTCCGATGCTTCGCTGCTCGTCTGGAGAATTTTATTTCCGTCGTATATAGTTGCTTGCATGCTCCTAGAAATATTTCAGACCCCCACCGTGAATACCAAGCAACAACAAGACACGTATGGCATGCCGCTCCACGACGATCGCTGCGACAATCAGACCAGGTCCGATGCTTCGGTGCTCGTCTGAAGAATTTTATTTCCGTCGTATATAGTTGCTCGCATGCTCCTAGAAATATTTCAGACCACCACCGTGAACACTAAGCAAAAACAAGCCACGTATGGCATGCGGCTCGACGACAATCGCTGCGACAATCAGACCAGGTCCGATGCTTCGGTGATTTTTTTTTTGAAATAAATTGGTTACATGGGCTGGACCAAGCTTCGGTGCTCGTCTGGAGAATTTTATTTCCGTGTTATATAGTTGCTCACATGCTCCTAGAAATATTTCAGACCCCCACCGTGAACACCAAGCAAAAACAAGACACGTATGGCATGCCGCTCCACGACGATCGCTGCGACAATCAGACCAGGTCCGATGCTTCGGTGCTCGTCTGAAGAATTTTATTTCCGTCGTATATAGTTGCTCGCATGTTCCTAGAAAAATTTCAGACCACCACCGTGAACACCAAGCAAAACCAAGACACATATGGCATGCAGCTCCACGCCAATCGCTGCGACAATCAGACCAGGTCCGATGCTTCGGTGATTTTTTTTTTGAAATAAATTGGTTAAATGGGCTGGACCAAGCTTCGGTGCTCGTCTGGAGAATTTTATTTCCGTGTTATATAGTTGCTCACATGCTCCTAGAAATATTTCAGACCACCACCGTGAACACCAAGCAAAAACAAGACACGTATGGCATGCCGCTCGACGACAATCGCTGCGACAATCAGACCAGGTCCGATGCTTCGGTGATTTTTTTTTGAAATAAATTGGTTACATGGGCTGGACTAAGCTTCGGTGCTCGTCTGGAGAATTTTATTTCCGTGTTATATAGTTGCTCACATGCTCCTAGAAATATTTCAGACAACCACCGTGAACACCAAGCAAAAACAAGACACGTATGGCATGCCGCTCCACGACGATCGCTGCGACAATCAGACCAGGTCCGATGCTTCGGTGCTCGTCTGAAGAATTTTATTTCCGTCGTATATGTAACAGTATATAGTTGCTCGCATGTTCCTAGAAAAATTTCAGACCACCACCGTGAACACCAAGCAAAACCAAGACACATATGGCATGCAGCTCCACGCCAATCGCTGCGACAATCGGACCAGGTCCGATGCTTAGGTGCTCGTCTGGAGAGTTTTATTTCGGTTGTTCATAGTTGCTCACATGCTCCTAGACCACCACTGTGAACACCAAGCAAAAACAAGACACGTATGGCATGCAGCATGACGACAATCGCTGCGGCAATCGGACCAGGTCCGATGCTTCGCTGCTCGTCTGGAGAATTTTATTTCCGTCGTATATAGTTGCTTGCATGCTCCTAGAAATATTTCAGACCCGCACCGTGAATACCAAGCAAAAACAAGACACGTATGGCATGCCGCTCCACGACGGTCGCTGCGACAATCAGACCAGGTCCGATGCTTCGGTGCTCGTCTGAAGAATTTTATTTCCGTCGTATATAGTTGCTTGCATGCTCCTAGAAATATTTCAGACCACCAACGTGAACACCAAGCAAAAACAAGACACGAATGGCATGCGGCTCCACGACGATCGCTGCGACAATCGGACCAGGTCCGATGCTTCGGTGCTCGTCTGGAGAGTTTTATTTCGGTTGTTCTTTTTTTTTTTTTTTTTTGAAGCAAGAAAGTTACAAGGGCTGACCTACATAACTGTGCACTTGCTCCATAAAAAGATCCGTTGAGAGAATGAGGCAACCTGTTCCCCACTCACCCCACAGGTCTCTTGTACCAAGAAACACTGTCACACGATCATGCAGACAGCCCCGTGCGGGGCAGCCCCGAAAGGCATCCAGGATTTCGGTTGTTCATAGTTGCTCACATGCTCCTAGACCACCACTGTGAACACCAAGCAAAAACAAGACACGTATGGCATGCAGCTCGACGACAATCGCTGCGACAATCAGACCAGGTCCGATGCTTCGGTGATTTTTTTTTTTTGAAATAAATTGGTTACATGGGCTGGACCAAGCTTCGGTGCTCGTCTGAAGAATTTTATTTCCGACGTATATAGTTGCTCGCATGCTCCTAGAAATATTTCAGACCACCACCGTGAACACTAAGCAAAACCAAGACACGTATGGCATGCGGCTCGACGACAATCGCTGCGACAATCAGACCAGGTCCGATGCTTCGCTGCTCGTCTGGAGAATTTTATTTCCGTCGTATATAGTTGCTTGCATGCTCCTAGAAATATTTCAGACCACCACCGTGAACACCAAGCAAAAACAAGACACGAATGGCATGCCGCTCCACGACGATCGCTGCGACAATCAGACCAGGTCCGATGCTTCGGTGCTCGTCTGAAGAATTTTATTTCCGTCGTATATAGTTGCTTGGATGCTCCTAGAAAAATTTCAGACCACCAACGTGAACACCAAGCAAAAACAAGACACGAATGGCATGCGGCTCCACGACGATCGCTGCGACAATCGGACCAGGTCCGATGCTTCGGTGCTCGTCTGGAGAGTTTTATTTCGGTTGTTCTTTTTTTTTTTTTTTTGAAGCAAGAAAGTTACAAGAACTGACCTACATAACTGTGCACTTGCTCCATAAAAAGATCCGTTGAGAGAATGAGGCAACCTGTTCCGCACTCACCCCACAGGTCTCTT
>CADDIJ020002949.1:0-10180 GCA_902809745.2 Tetradesmus lagerheimii
TGCGTGCAAGAATCACATTAACCGTCAGGTCAGGAAGTTGCATGCAGACAGAGTTGCTTGTGTGAATCACTGCAGCACTCTACTTTGAATCGTTACATCACGCATGTGCACCCTACTAATTTACGCCATGTGTTTCAAAAGTGCTAGGGCATTCTTGTGTTCTGGTGCGCAAACACATGGTATTGAGCTGCTGATGCGTGTCCGAACGGGTTGTCTTTGTGTGCATGAGCGTACCAGTCATTATGGGGGTAGCAGAGCAGCTTCTAACACAACATGTCCTGCTTGTGGTCAGGGTGTTGAGTCTTTGTCACATCTGATGTTTGATTGTCGTGTAACTGTTGCTACAGCAGCAGGATGCACGAGAGCCAGAACGGCTTCCGTCCCAAGCGCAGCTGTGCTGATCACCAGAGTGTGCTCAGTGAGGTGTTGGGTGGGAGGAAAGGTGAGGGGAAGGATTCTTATGTGCTGTTTGTTGACACCTGTAAGGCTTTTCCAACAGTGTGGCTTGATGGGCTCTTTCAAAAGTTGTGGGGCAATGGTGTGCGTGGGAAGATGTTCCGTGTACTCTACAACTTGTATCAGGGTGCACGTCACGTCACTGGGTCGAAGAAAGAATCTACAAAGTGATATGCACGCCATTGCGCATTGCCGCAAGACTTTCCGGAGTAGATGCGTACGTGTAGCGGTGGTTCCCTACAGCTTCCAATGCAGCCCTGAACGGGGCCAATGCAGACACTTGCCCACTGCTGCCTGCTGCTGCTGCTGGTGGTGACACCCCTCAGCAACGCCATATGGGTACCCCACATTACAGCACAACAGAACCGAAACGTATCTGCAAGGCAGGGCTGTCACTAGCACACAGCAGCACAGCAAGGCCACAGGAGTCCTTTGCAAACAACAGGTGGGCCAGATGGGCAGCTGCAGCAGCACCCCACCACACTGCAGAAAGCACAAAATATCGAGACACCCAAAACCTGTTATTTTTAGAGAGTGGAAGTTACACGTAGGCCGTTCGCCATCTCAGATGGCATGCACCACACAAAGTGAACGCAATCTTGCGCCAAAAAGGGAGATTGAAGCAACTTGAAGCCAAAATAGTCCTAGACTCTCGATCAGGATTGTACAAGGCATAAGCTGGCACACCTAAAAGTGTGCTTTGAAACACCATGAAAGCGGGAGTAAACTGGCTAAAGCCAACATGAGCGCAATCCAATGGCACAACACAATGGATGCGATGCTAGTTGCACCAGAGATCATCCATATCAACCACTCCCCAAAAGTTGCGGCATCTCAAAAGACACCACCACCTGACATCACCATGCGCCAAATGTTCACTTCCCAAACCTCCACACTGCGCCACTGCTACTAAGCCTAGCTGCCAGGCACCTCCGCTAGCAGCGGTGGCACCTCTTCCCAGCTGCCCCGACGGCCATCTGCACCACCATGGCGCCAGCGCATCAGTGTGGCACGCGACCACCGGGTGCGCACGCCCTGCTGCTGCAGCTCACGCCGCAGTTGCTGCATAGCCTTTCGCTGCTGCCGCTCCTCTGCACTGAGCATTGCGTCAACATAAATGCTGTGACCAGCCTGCCGCAGGTTGCTGCGGATGCGGCCGCCAAGCATGTTGCTCAGCAGATCCGCCTCCTTCAGCGTAACCTCCCACAAGCACATTGATCGCCGCGCGCCTGAGGCGCTGCCGCTGCTGCTGCCGCCGCTGCCACCACCTGCAGCAGCAAACGTCTCGCTACCCTCTGCTGCTGCTGGCTTTGGTGACCACACAATGCGTGCAGAGGTGATGCTGCTTGGAGTAACACCACCGCACTCAACTAGTGTAGCCACCAGGTCGGCACCACCCGTGCCCACAGGGGCGTGTACCATGAACCGCGCAGGTTGTGGCTGCTGCTGCTGCTGGTGCTGCTGCAACTGCTCCTGCACTTGCGTCAGCATTTGCTGCTGCTCTTGCTGCTTCTGCAGCAGGCGCTGCTGCTCTTCGCGTTGTGCCTGCAGTTGCTGCTCCACCAGCTGTTGCAACAGCTGAAGCTGCTCCTGCTCCTCCTGCAGCCGTCGGTCCAACTGCTGCTGCTGCTCTTGGATGCCCGCAAGGCCGGCATTGAATGTGCTGCTTGCGTCCGTTAGCTGCTGCTTGAGGGATGCAAAGGCTGTGTTGAGATCCTCCACCTGCTGTGTTGCTGCCAGCATGTTGCCCTGCCAGGATGGCAAGGCCCCATCAGCGCTTTGCTGCTGCTGCTGCATTGATGCAGACAGCTGAGACAGCTGCTGCTGCAAGTAAGGCACCTGCTCAGAGAGCGTGCCTACAGTGCTGCACATTGAATCCATTCTGGACACAACCTGCTGGAGATCGTGCTCCAAACCGGCCAGCGTGAGTGTGCGTTTGGCTAGTGCCTATGGCGCTTTCCGCACCGTCCATCTACTGGACACAAAATCCACGTACCGGCCTGCCCAATACCGTAGGCCGAAGCACGCTAGCGTAAAGGAGATTGGTATTACAATATGCAGGAGCATCTATACACAGGATATGTGTAATTTCCTGTTGGGCCGGATTGCTGTCCCCCCTTATATAGGCAGCAACCCACCGACATTGAATTCCTCGCAGGCCTCCTGTCGGTTCGCTTTCCAGCTTCCCCTTTGGATTAAGTCAGCTTCCGCGTCCGACGGGCTTAACCCAAAGACAAGCTTCCGCTACCCATTCCTGAGCTGCGTTGACCTCGGTCCAATGTATCCCCACTGCCTAGTCAGACAGTGGTGTGCCACACTCCTCCCCACCTAAACCCAGGTCAGGATGAGCTGCACAAAACCAACAGAAATGAACACTAATGTTCAACATCAGCGTCAGTCGCTGAGTCCCAGAAAGACTGCAATGCTGCCGCATTGATGTTACGTTCTGGCTCCCAAGTGTTATGTTCTTTGCCATAGCCTTTCCACTGTATCAAGTACCGCTGCGTCTTTGTCCTATATTTTAAAACGGTTTCCACTTCAAATAAAGGCCCAGTTTCATCAACTGATAACGGCAGAGGTGGCGGCTGAACAGAGCCGTCAGATTTGTAAGGCTTGAGCAAAGAAACATGAAACACTGGATGCACACGTAACGAGCTAGGCAATTCCAGCTCATAAGTAACAGACCCCTTCCTTGCTTTGACAGCAAAAGGACCAACATAGCGCGGCTACAGCTTCTGCGTGCCAGGGCTTTTCAATCGAATGTTCTCTGTGCTTAACAAAACTTGTTGACCAACCTCCAACTCCACATCGCTGCGATCCGCATCTGCTGTTGCCTTCTGTCGCTGCTGTGCTTTGTGCCATAATTCCTTTGCTTGCTTTACAGCAGCCTCAATATTTGAGACAAAGTCAGTAGCGGCAGGTACATTGCTGTCAGGACTTTCAACCTGCACAGTCAGCGGGGACGTAGGATGATAACCGTACGTCATGTAAAATGGTGTCATGCCAATGCTTTCCTGGAATGAGTTGTTTATGACAAACTCAGCCACGTGTAATAACTCATCCCAATTATCTTGCTTTGGCGAGACAAAATGATGCAAGTACTCTTCCAGCACTCTGTTGACGCGTTCTGTTTGTGCATTGCTCTGTGGATGAAAAGCAGTAGACATAAGGCTTTTAATTCCCCACAGCTGCAGCACTGCTTGCCAGAATTTACTTGTGAATTTGACATCCCTATCCGACACAATCGATTTGGGCAAGCCATGATGCTTAGCAACATGCTGCACAAACAGCTGAGCTACCTCTGCAGCGTCAACATCACACCTAGTAGGAATTAGATGCACAAGCTTACTCAACCTGTCAATAACAACCAGGATTGAGTCATGTTCCTGCTTTGTGCACGGCAGCTGGGTAATAAAGTCCATTCCAATTGACTCCCATTTACTGTCAGGAATGGGCAAAGGTTGTAACAGGCCGGCTGGTTTCTTGTTAGACGGTTTGTTGGTTTGACACTCATGGCAATTTTGCACATATGTTTCCACATCATGTTTCATTCCTGGCCACCAATATCCTCTGGGTCTACAGAGAGATTTGTATGTTTTGGCCACAGCAAAATGCCCTCCCGTCACTGTACTGTGGTGCGCGCGTACTATCTCCTGCCTAAGGCGTCCCTCAGGCGGTACAACCACACAGTCATTTTTAAACCAAAGGCCTTGCTTTTCCTGCAACGTGTTACGCATTTTCCTGCTGAGCTTATTAACATAAGCCTTAGCTGCCGAGCGAATTCTATCGCCCCAAATTTCCCAGGTGTCAGCATTACCTGCTGAGCCACTAACCTCTGAGGCGTGCTCTAGGGCAGGGCTCTCAGGTCCTGTGGCACGGTCATTTCCTAAACGCGTTACAACGGAGATTTGTGACGGTTCGTCAGCAGGAGGGATACGAGACAGCGGGTCAGCTACATTATATCTGCCTGCTCTGTGCTCCCATGTATATTCAAACCGTGATAGATATTCCATCCACCTAGCCTGCCTACCATGAATGTTAGTCTGGTTATCCAGATGTAACAAGGTCTGGTGATCCGTAACAAGGCGGAATGGTGGACCTCCTTCAAGGTAGCATCGCCACGTTTTCAGTGCATGCAACACAGCCAATGCCTCGCGCTCATAAGAAATATAATTCTTTTCAGCAGCGTTCAGTTTCCTGGATTCAAAGGCGATTGGGTGTCCTTCCTGCAGCAGCACTGCGCCTAGTGAGTGACTGCTAGCGTCCACGACCACCTCAAAAGGCTTGTTAAAATCCGGCATGGCGAGGACGGGGGCGGTTATCAGAGCATTTTTCAAATCCTGAAAGGCAGATATGCAACGCGCGTTCGTGTTGAAGGGCATTTTCTTACGAAGTAGGTTAGTCAAGGGTAGGGCAATTTCTGCAAATCTGTGCACGAAACGCCTAAAGAAATTTACCAGGCCTAAGAATGAACGCAACTCGTGCAGATCTTTAGGCACTGGCCAATCCTTGACTGCGCTGACCTTAGAAGGATCAGGGCGCACCGTATTCCTGCCCACAATATGCCCCAGATATTTGATTTCTGGCATATTGAATTTGCATTTTGCAGCATTACAGTATAAGTTGTTTTTCTGCAAGGTAGCAAATACCTGTTCCAGGTGATCCAGGTGCTCCTTTGGTGTTTTTGAATAGATCAATATGTCATCTATAAAAACAACCACGAATTTTCCAATGAATGGAGCTAGAACCTGGTTCATGACGCGCATAAACGTTGCGGGAGCGTTACACAGACCAAAAGCTAGAACACGCCATTCATACAATCCCATGGGCGTTTTGAAAGCTGTTTTGGCCTGATCCTCTGGTGCCAACCGTAGCTGAAAATATCCTTGTGCCAAGTCCAGCGCAGAATAGACCGTCGCACCCCTAAGCTCATCCAATAGGTCAGTTATGTGTGGCAGAGGATATCTGTCCTTGACTGTTTGCTTGTTTAAGGCACGCCAGTCTACACACATACGTAAAGACCCGTCAGGTTTCGGTACAAAAATTACCGATGCACCATAGGGGCTGGAACTTGGGACAATAAAGCCACGGCGTAAAAGATCTTTTACTTGTCTCTCAACGTCTTCTTTTTCACGTGGAGACAAACGATACAGCGGCCTATTTACTGGCCTGGCACCAGGGATTTCTGGGATAGCATGTACTGCAGCTTCAGTGAGAGGAGGCGCATTCGGCATGTTATCTTTTGGCGGAAAAACCGCTTTATAGTTTTCCAGTAAAGCTTGTAGCTTGTCTTCCGGTACAAGCCCTTCCTTTTCCAAGATGTTTACTGCCGAGTTTTGCAAGCTTCTAACTGTAATAGTAAAAGCTTGACACTTTTTGCGTAGTGCACGCTTAAGCTGTAACGCGCTTATTAGCAGCGGTGCACTTTCACTCTCGTGAGAAGCATTTGCATCCTGCTTTGTCCCAGCATCAGGGCTCTTGACAGAAGCAACACTTATCTTCCTGCTGCCCTTTGTTACTGTCATTGTTGCAGTGGCATAACATAACAATGCATGCCTAGACTGCAAATAAGCTTCCCCTAAAATGAGATCATGATGTGAGGCCATTTTTAAAACAAAACACTCCACAACATCATGAAGAGCCCCAATTTGCATCCTGAGTGAGCACACACCAAGCACTCTCGCCGTTTCTCCCGACGCCAAGGTAGCCTGGCCAGCTTGAGGTAGCACATGTACCCCAGCCCTGTCCACCCACTGCTCACTCACGAAATTGTGTGATGCTTGACTGTCAGCAGCAATCTTGGCACTTAGTCCCGCCAACTTGCCAGCAAAGGACATGGTGAGTTGGCCGGCGCCGAAGGCTGATGAACTGGCAGTAGCCACACAGGGAGGAGCATACAGCAGCTTGGATGGGTACTTGGCAAGGACACCTGCAGGAAATTGACGCAGCACTACCATACCCTTCAAGTGATGGTTGCACTTTGCATGTGGCCAGTGAGGAACCAGCAAGCAGGCTGATGTCGACAGCGGAGCACTCTTGGCTGCAACACTGTACTGCCTAAGCATGCTTGCAACTGTACTGCCGTCACCCAAAGCAACAAGCATGGTGTGCTGGCCTGCAAGTTCTCTGCAAGATTCCACATCTGCAACAGTGCATGCAAAGGGTTGTGTCTGCTGCTCGGCATATGCAACTGCCGCTGTAATAGCTTGAACCCGGCTTGCGACAAGAGACTCAGTCTCAGAGACAGTGGAAGATGACACAGCTGCTCCTGTTACAGCAAGATACTGCTGCATTTTTAACAGCCAATCTTCAAAGTTTCGGCCCGAAGTGACACCGCTGTACGCAGGTGGTTTGTTCACAAGTTTGCTGACATCTGTTCCCACAGCAGCAACAGCACCATTGCCTGGCATAGCAGCAGCAGCAACACCATTGACTGGCCTAGCAGCTGCAACACCATTTACTGGCCTGGCAGCAGCAACCCTGCTGGCTGCTCTGCCACCACCCCCCTCACCCTGCATGCCTGCGATGACGGCATCTGACCGCCCGAGCTGCTCCGCCACGGACTGGTGCAGTGCCTCAGCCGTCTGCGCCCTCTCCTCGGCAGCGATGGCCTCTTGCCTGGCCTGCGCTGCCGCGGCTTGTGCGGCGGCTGTAGCTTCATTTGCCCGGATGGCCACCTCCTGCAGGCGCACGATCTCGCGCCGGTAGTTGGCCTTGGAGTCGTCCGAGGCAGTAGAAGCTGGGGCCATGTCTTCGTCTGAGGACAGGCCATCAAGCAGGTTCTCATTTTCCTCTGAGGCGGCAGGGGAGCTCTCTGCAGAGGAGGGTGTGTAAGAGGGGTCGGGGGATGAGGCAGGGGGCGGTGCAGCATGAAGGGCAGTGTCAGCATTTTGTGCAGCATCAGTTCCTGCATCATCTTGCATTGCTGCTGCTTCCTCTGCCTGCATGCTGCTGGTTAAACTGTTCTGCGAGTCATAAGCTGCACATGCATTTTTCATACGCTTGCAGCTGCCCCAGGCATAACGCTCGCAATGCTTGGAAGGAAGTCCTCGTCCCAAAACCGCTCTACCTGTTGCAACCGCTTGCCGCGTTGCAATCACGCCCTCCGTAGCTGCAGCCTCTCCTGCATCTGCGGGCGTTGTGGCGGGCGTTAACCCGCCCTCCGAGTCGCTTTCCATAGGCCTGCAATCAAGACCACAAGATCGCTCACTTGCCTCTCAGCTACCACTATGGCGCTTTCCGCACCGTCCATCTACTGGACACAAAATCCACGTACCAGCCTGCCCAATACCGTAGGCCGAAGCACGCTAGCGTAAAGGAGATTGGTATTACAATATGCAGGAGCATCTATACACAGGATATGTGTAATTTCCTGTTGGGCCGGATTGCTGTCCCCCGTTATATTGGCAGCAACCCACCGACATTGAATTCCTCGCAGGCCTCCTGTCGGTTCGCTTTCCAGCTTCCCCTTTGGATTAAGTCAGCTTCCGCGTCCGACGGGCTTAACCCAAAGACAAGCTTCCGCTACCCATTCCTGAGCTGCGTTGACCTCGGTCCAATGTATCCCCACTGCCTAGTCAGACAGTGGTGTGCCACAGTGCCCCTGGTGCTGCAGGGGCAGTGCCAGCTGCAGCAGGCTGATCCCGGGCTGCCGTTGCACCAGCATCTGCTGCCGCCTCAGCAGATGCTGTTGCTGCTTTAGTCTGGCGCCTGGTGCTGACACGGCCGCTGCCTGAGCCGGCTACAGCTCCACCGCGTGGCCCCATAATCGCGTGAACTGAACCAACACCAAGCAGGGCCGCAGGCAGCCCCCTCACGTTGCAACCGTTATAAAATTCAAATATATACGCTTATAAAGCTATCAGACGAGGATCACAGCAACTGCACCCAGCCCAAGTCGAGCAGGCCAAAGGAGGCAAAAGCAGACGATTTTTGCTTTTTTGAGTACCTGCGCGCCATAATGCATGCTTTTTGAGTAAATGCTTTGAGTAAACGCTTTAATTTATTTGCACACAGCTCACTCAAACGCAGCAGGCATCACGAGTACTTAGTAGCATGGCAAGCGCACTACAGCCCTACATCTGCACACACAGCGCACAGCCAGCCCAGCTGCTGCATGCAAACACTATCTTACGTTTTATAAATCACTCGAAGAAGCGCAGCAGCGGCAAAACCTGCTTATCCCCGCACTTTTTTACTGCGAGGAGGGACATACGTAAACTCGATTTCCTGAGCATACACGCATGCAGCGCATCAAATGAGCACGCCAGTAGATGCATATGGATCTTGGCTATATGCCTGTATGTACGACGTGAGATTCTTTGTTCTACCTAGTGCGTGGTGTCTCACGAAGGCCATGTCACTGAGAGCTTCACTCACGTGTGACCTTGGTTTGCATGAGGGCGATGTTATTTCCCCCACTCTGTACCTGTACTTCATTGATGATCTGCTGCATGAGGTGCTGGCATCACCCTTATGGGCCCTTGTGATGAACCCGCTGGTCAGGCTGTGGCAGCAATGCAGGCTGATGACTTTGTTGCTGTGTGCGGATCTCTGGCTGAGGTTCAGGCTGTGGCTACAACAGTTCATGAATACAGTTGTAAGTGGCGCTTCAAGCTGAATGGCTTGAAGTCTGCAGCAGACTTGACAGCAGCTGTCATGCATGTCTCACCAGATAGACGGCCCAGCCAGTTGGCTAATTCTGGCATCGTTTGGAATGGGGTGCCTGTGCCTGTTGTATCAGAGTACTGCTACCTTGGCCTGTGGTTCAACAATGCCTGCAACTGGAATACGCACTTTGAGAAGATGTTGGCAAAAGTGCATCGTGTGAAGGGTGGGCTCATGCCAGTCTGGAAGAGCCGGCTCATCAGCGTGGAAGTAAAGCGTACCATTCTGCTGACATGCATCCGCCCGATTGTTGAGTATGGCAGTGAGGTCTGGTTCCCGTCAACTGCAAGGCAACTACAGCAGATTGACATAGTGCAGACTGAAATCATCAAATGCGCAATGCGTTGTGGCAAGGAGCGTCCTTGCACTTCAATTGTTCTGGCTGAATGGGGTGTGAAGCCATTGCACATGTGGCTTCATCAGAGGGCAATGGAGTATTACTTTAGGGTTCAGCGTATGCAGAATTCTCGGTTGCCACGTCAGGTTTTTTCCAGCTGAGTGGAAGCGCCCTGGTGGTGCTGTTGCGGTTACACCTTGGCATAAGTATGTGCAGAGTTTGCTGTGCAAGTATGGTGTGGATGTTGAGGCGGCGGCCGATCGCGCTAACTTGTCATCATCATCATCATCATCATCATCATCATCATCATCATCATCATCATCATCATCATCATCATCATCATCATCATCATCATAATCATCATCATCATCATCATCGTCATATCATCGTCATCATCATCGTCATCGTCATCGTCATCATCATCATCATCGACATCATCATCATCATCATCATCATCATCATCATCATCATCATCATCATCATCATCATCATCATCATCATCATCATCATCATCATCATCATCATCATCAGCATCATCATCATCATCATCATCATCATCATCATCAGCATCATCATCATCATCATCATCATCATCATCATCATCATCATCATCATCATCATCATCATAATCATCATCATCATCATCATCATCAGCAGCATCAGCATCAGCAGCAGCAGCATCAGCAGCAGCAGCAGCAGCAGCATCATCATCATCAGCAT
>CADDIJ020002951.1:0-50454 GCA_902809745.2 Tetradesmus lagerheimii
CTGATCATGCATTTTTGCGTAAGATATGAAAGAAAAGATTTCATCTATTAAGAGAAGGCAAATTGTCGTAACTCTTCTTTATTTTTGTCAAAGAACTAGAAAACTTTGAACTTTTTAAAAAGGTTTATAAAAATAAATTTTTTTTATTTTGAAAGATCAAAAATAAAATCCCTGGCAAACTCTGTGCCAGCCGCCGCGGTAATACAGAGAGGGAAAGTGTTGAGCAAATGGACTAGGCATAAAATGTGGGTAGGTTGTTTATTTGGTTATTATTGTATTCTTTTGAAAAATCAAAAGAGCATAAAAAAACAAATTTTCTTGAATATTAATATGGGTAAGGGAATGGCCCTAGAACTGGTAGAATAGTAGCTTACCTGATTAATAATTGACACTGAGCCACGGAAGTGTGGAGAACAAATGAGATTAGAGACCTCAGTAGCCCACACCGTCAACGATGAGTGCTTTACAGATCTTTTTCTGTAAACGCCAAATGTAGAAGCACTCTGCCTGGGGAGTACTGTCGCAAGGCAGAAACTCAAAAGAATTGACTGTTCGACAGAACAATGGTGGAACATTGGGGTTTAATAGAAAACAACGTCTAAAACCTTACCAATATTTGCATGTAGATTATTTATCTTTTTTTCTTTTATGAAAAAAGATAAAAAGATCAAAAATGAATACATTTATATATATTTTTTTCTTCTTATTTTTTTTTTCACAAAAGGTAATAATCAAAGAACCCGAAGACGAGCGACCTAGACCTGAGCAGGTTGAAGGGTGGATAATATCTACCATGGAAGACCGAACCCGTGACTGTGGCAATAGTCTGGGATGACTTGGGCCTAGGAGTGAAAGGCTAATCAAGCTCGTGCATAGCTGGTTTTTGTCGAAACACATTTAGGTGTGGCATTGATGTTATCTTACAGAATTTATGGAAATTCTTGGGTATGGGTGGGTCTAAGCTGCTACGTTCCCGTGAAAACGCTGAATTTTTGTAAAGTTTGCATCAATAGAAAGGCTCTGGGTGCAAAGGTCCAGAGCCAAAAGGGAAACAGCCCTGAAAGTTTGTTAAGGTCCTTAAAAAAGAGCTTCGTGGAAACAAAAGTTTAAAAGCATAGACCCTCCCGAGGTAGGCTTGGAAGCAGCCAGTCTGGTATGAAAGCGTAATGGCTCACGGAGAGAGCTTCGAAGCATTCGATATATACGGGGCCCTAGCTCTTTACCTATACAGCTTTTGCATTTCATAATTATGAACATAAAAAATCAAATCATTTTTTATTGGAACATTATCAAAAATAAATGAATTTTTGAGTGTGACAACATAAAAAATGAATTTTTGAGTGTTCTTTTTTTTTTGCATTTTTTTTTTGCATTTTTTTTTTGCATTTTTTTTTTGCAATGCAAAAAAAAAGCCAAAAAAAAAGCCATATCTTTTGATACATTTTTTTTTTATAAATATTTTTATACAGAACATTTATTAAAAAATCTTTTTATTTTATAAAAATAAAAAAAAACTAGACCAATTTTTGGAATTTTAGCATTTTTTATACCAGACTTAGTGCCTGTGTGTGTGAATCCTGGTTTGGACTGTATATAAAAATTTTATTTTTTTCTCGATCTATTATTATTTTAAATCTCCTTTTTTTTTATATAAAATAGATCTACACAGGCGTTGCATGGCTGTCGTCAGTCCGTGGTGCTATACCGTTTTTGTGCTTTTTTTTGCGCTTCTTACGGACATCTCCCCTACCAGAATTCCAATAAAAAATTTTTTTGCTTCTGGAGTGTGAAACTCTTGATGGTTTTGCCTTAATCTGGGTTCACGTCTAGTCATCATGGCCCTTATATATTGGGATACACCTGTGTTACAATGGAATATACAATTTGTTACAAAGGATTCTTTTTTTTTGCTTTTTTTGCTTTTTTTTTGGCTTTTTTTTTGCATTGCAAAAAAAAAATGCAAAAAAAAAAGCAAAAAAAGCAAAAAAAAACAATAAAAAGCCTTCGTCAACAAATAAAATATTCCTTAATTCAGATCATACCCTGCAACTCGGGTATGTGAAGCTGGAATCATTAGTAATCGTGGATTAGCCTGCCACGGTGAAATTTAGAAGTTTGTCGAGAGTACACACCGCCCGTCACATTGGAAAAATTGTATGGACTAGAAAACCGAAAAAATTTTTTTTTATCTATTTAAATTTTTTTGTATTTGTTGTTTAAAAAGCAAAAATACAAAAAAACAAAGTTTTTATACTTTTGTATAAATAATGAAAACACGTTTTTTTTATTGAAAGTTTGTGTGATGATTGCGATGAAGTCGTAACACGGTTGTTCTACGGGAACGTGGAGCAGGAACGAATTTTTATTATGAAATATTTTTTTTTTACAGACAATTGAATAAATTATTTCATTTTATATTTATAAATATTATTCTAAACTTACACTATTTTTTAATCTTTATTTTTTTTTTTGAAAATTCTAGAAAAAAAATGTACACATTTCTATATTTATATCTATATAAATATAAACAAAGATAATGATCAATATTTTTACAAAGATTCCAAGGGTTGAAGTAGCCCTGTGCAACAATAAAAAATGATTTCATTTTTTATGAACAAAAAAATGTTTAAGTCCTCTTTAACTCAGCTTTTTTTTGCTTTTTTTTTGCATTGCAAAAAAAAAGCAAAAAAAAAAAACTACAATAAAAGTATATTTGTAATTTTCTGTAATATATTTATACTATAGTTTTTTTAGAATGATGATATATTCTAAAAAAATAATCCTTATAATAATTTCATTGTAAAAAGATTATAAACAAATAGTAAGAAAATATGAATGCAGTCTTATTTTTGTTTCATTTTAAAAAATTATAATTTTTTTTCTTTTTATTTTTTATTATAATCTTATTCGCTATTTTTTTATAGACGAGTTCAAAAAAAAATACTTTTATATAAATCCATAAAAATTAATAAACAAATACTAAAAAAAATTTTAAACATAGAAAAAATGTAAAAAATGAAAGCATAGATCATTGCAGTGTAGAGGAGTGGTTCCCTTGCGAGACTCATGCTCTCGAGACAACAGTTCAAATCTGTTCACTGCACACTCTATTTTTTATTATAAAAAAATAAAAAATAAATAAAATATATAATTCTAAATGTTATATAGAAATATTCAAAAAAAAAGATATACATAAAGTTGAGTGAGTAATAGTTATATGGTAGGTTATGTGGTGTAGTTAGTTCAACCTGTAGAGTAGTTGTTACAGTATGCACCTAAAGTTGCAATGTAATAGTTACAAGGTTACACTCGCGGTGGAATAGTGGTATTAAAATAAAAAAGAACAGTCTAGAGTCTATAGTGTATAGAGTATAGTGTACAGAATATAGTGTATATATCCGTAAACTAGAAAAGAAAGAAAAGGTTAAAACTGAGGTGGTAGAGTATAGTAGTATAGTGCTATAATGGTAGGATAGTAAGGAATAAAAAGAAATCCGTAAGGTTGAACAAGTAGTTATATAGTAGAATAAAATAGAATAAGAATGAAATATAATAGAATAGATATAAAATATAATAGAATAGAATAAAAATAAATACTAATCCGGGGGGGGGGGTTAATTAGTGTATTGCACACAAAATTTAAAATTTCTAGAATTTCTTTATTTACGTTTTATAACTTATTGAATGAACAATTTTATTTATAAAATTTATTTATTGAATGATTTTATTTATAAAATTTATTTAGGAAATATATTTTTTTCTTACTATTTGTTTATAATCTTTTTACAATGAAATAATTATAAAGATTATTTTTTTTGTTTATCATCATAAATTCAAAAAAAACATTATAATATTTTTATTCTTAAAAATGCATTTTATCTAAATTTATAAAATTTCTTATCATTGTATTCTATTTGTACGAAATAACAAATAGATTTTTTTAATCATTTAAATATTATTTTTTTATAAGCCAATAATCTTAAATTTTTTTATTTTATTGCAATAGAACAAAGAACGAAAATTTCTAAATATAGGTATACAAATTCTTAATAAATGCATAAGAAATAAAAAAATAAATATAAAAAATAAAATTATAGAATGATTTCTATGGTATGGAATTTGTGGAATGTAAGTGCAGACGCACCTATGGCGTGGCAGAAATTGTTTCAAGACCCTGCTACATCTAACATGGAAGGAATTGTAGACCTTCATGCTGATATTTGTTTTTTCTTGATTGTTATTTTGGTCTTGGTATTGTGGTTGGGTGCTCGAATTCTTGTGAGCTTTCATCATAATTTGCAACCTGTTCCCAAGCGTTTTAATCACCATACTTCTTTGGAATAGGTTTGGGCAATTTTGCCTTCTGTAATTGTAACATTGATTGCATTGCCTTCTTTGTCTCTTGTATACACTTATGATGATTAGGTAAGCAAACCTGCATTGACTGTAAAGGTAGTTGGTTCCCAGTGGTATTGGCGTTATGCAATGAATGAGCATGTTCAAATGAACTAGAGTCAACAAGCTAAAGATTTGTTGCTCCAGTCTTCATTTATTTTATATTTTTGAATTTAAAATGAAAAAAAAAATCTATATTATATATTAAAAAATGTATAATTTTTAAAAGAGTTCTAAATTTAATAATAAACTCTTTTGTGCTAAATTTATTTTATTTATGGGTTTTTTTTTTATACCTCAAATATTTTTTTAGTTCCAAATTATGAAGGAAAAAGGTTTATATATATTTATTTTTATAAAAAAAAAAGAATTTTAATATTCGTGTATTCTACAAATGTATCTATTTTGAATATAACAGAGCATAGAAAAAAATTTTTTTATTTATTGTATTTTTTATTATTATAATCTCTCTTTTTCAAAATACATTATGCCAACCCAAAATTTTTTTTGAATTTAATCTCATAATATGCATGAAAAAAATATGATTCAAATGAAAAATATAATTTTTTGTTTTTATTATTGGTTTTTGAAAAACCATAAAATTTAATGCAATATATTGTTTCTAAAAATGAAAAATATATTTTTTTGAAAAAATAAATAAAAATTTTTTTTGTATAAAAGAAAAATAGCTAATAAATAAAAAAATGTATTTGAATGCTGTTTTTGCGCCTTTTTAGGGGAGTGCTTTGGCTGGTTAGATGGGTGGTTGGCTTGGTGCTCGTGGTAGGGGATGTGTAACCATTCTTGGCTAGGGTACAAGTACTCTGTTGAGCTATTTTATTTTTTATGAAATTAGGTCTATGGGTTCTCCTGTTGTTCTTTCTTTGGGAAATTGGTTTGGTGCTCATACTGTTACTGTTGAATGGCTTTAGTGTTTTGATGCACTGAGTGCAGCGATGATGGTAACAGTATGTACTGTGAGTTTTTGTGTGCATATTTATAGTTTGGGATACATGCAAAATGATCCACACCTTGCTCGTTTTTAGAGTTATTAGAGTTAGTTTACTGGTTCTATGTTGTTGTAGGTCACAGCAAATGATTTGTAGACACTCATGGTTGGTTGGGAAATGATTGGAGTTTGCAGTTATTTGTTGATTGGATTTTGGTTTCACCGTTTGAGCAGGACAAAGGCAGCCCAAAAAGCAATGTTGGTGAATCGTGTAAGCGATACTGTCTTGCTTTTGGGCTTGTTTCTTTGTTGGTGGTATTTGGGAAGTACTGATACTTCTCTTTTGACAGCAACAAGGACTTCTGCATATTATGCTGATTGGATTTGTTTTGCATAGTTGGGTGGAGCTTTGGGAAAAAGTGCCCAAATTGGTTTGCATGTTTGGTTGGCTGATGCCATGGAGGGTCCTACTCCTGTATCTGCTTAGATTCATGCTGCAACTTTGGTCACTGCTGGAATTTTCCTCATTGCACGCACAAATAGGATTTGGGAATGCAGTGTTCATGCACGTACTGTGTTGTTGTGGGTGGGTGCTGTGACAAGTTTGATGAGGAGCACAATGGGTTTGGTTCAAAATGATGTAAAACGTGTGATTGCTTATAGTACATGTAGTCAATTGGGTTATATGGTTGTTGCTTTGTCTTTGAGTCATTATGGATTGGCAATGTATCACTAGATGACCCATGCTTGTTTTAAAGCATTGTTGTTTTAGGGAGCTGGTGTCGTGATTCATGCTTGTGCAGATGTGCAAGACATGCGTCGATCTGGAGGAGCTCATGCTTCTTTGCCTTTGGCTTGGACTTGTTTGTTGTAGGGAAGTTTGAGTTTGTTGGGTTGGCCTTTCTTGGCAGGATATTATAGTAAAGATGCTATTTTGGAACTTTCTTGGGCAACACCTGGTTCTTCTGCAGCTTATGCACATTAGATTTTGATGACAGTTGCATCTTAGACTAGTGCTTATAGTTTCCGTGTTCTGATTGCAGTTTTCTATGCTCCTAATAATGCTCGTAAATCTGAAGTAAGGACTCCTGGAGTTCCTTTGACAATGGCAGTGCCCTTGTGTATTTTGGCTGTTGGAAGTATTTTTAGGGGATACTTGTAGAGTGATGCATTGATTGGGTGGGGAACTGATTTTTGGGCAAATAGCATTGTTGCATCTGCTGCAACAACACAAGCAGTCAGGAGTCATATGATTCCTGTTTGGGTTTCTGCGCTTCCTTTGGCTACAGTAGGATTGGGATTGCTTTAGGCATATGTATTTATTTGGCCTCTTCCTTATTGTGCTGAAAGTTATTGGAAAAAACCTTATTTGTTTTTGCAAGCACGTTGGGGATTCGATTTGGTATGGAATCAACAAATTAGTATGAAGGTTCTTCAAGCTGGATCTGTGTGTTGGGCATCTTTGGATAAAGGAGTTTTGGAGCTCTTGGGACCCAGCGGAATTAGTCAAAAAGTAACAGGATGGCTTGTACCTTCTGTACAAAAAATGCAAACTGGTGCAGTTCATGATTATGCTTTGCTTTTGCAAATTTTGGTTATTGTTGGTTTGATTTTGCTTGCATATCCTGTTCAAGGATTGGTTGAAAATCTTCGTGTTGATTATAAAACATAGATTTTGGGATGTGTTTAGACAGCTTTGTCTTTCTCATTTTGAATTTATTTTTTTTTTTTATTCGTATAAACAATTCTTATTATATTTATTTATTTTTTAAAAATTTTTGCATTTTTTTTTATTTTTCAAAAGAAAAAGCAAAGAAAAATATGGTTTTTGTTCAAGACCAAAAATGCAATAAAAAAGGGGATTCAAAAAAAGGTGACAATAGATAAAAAACTATTTTAAAAATAAAATAGAAATTTAAAAAAGTGTTTAAGTCCTTATGTATTCAATTTAAATAATTCTATATATTATAGAAACAAATGAGTTCTGCCTTGTTTCTTTGCACTTGTATTGTTTTGTTTGGAATGGGTGCTTTGGGTACCTTTTTGAATCGACGTAATTTTTTGATTATGCTTTTGTGTATTGAAGTGATGCTTCTTTCTGTAAATTTGGTTTTTTAGACAGGTTCTGTAACTGTAGATGACTAGAATGGACAACTTATGGCTCTTTGGGTGTAGACTGCAGCTGCAGCAGAAACAGCTTTGGGATAGGCCCTTTGTGTTTTGTATTTCCGTTTGCGTTCTACTTTGGATGTAGAATAGATTAGTCTAATGAAGGGTTCAAAATTTAAAGATTATAAAAATTACTGTTTTTTTTTGCTTTTTTTTTTCCATAATTTTTGATTTCGTGCTGCCTTTTTTTTACTTTTTCGTAAAAAAAAGCTATTTTGCCTTTTTTTTACGAAAAAGTAAAAAAAAGCTATTTTGCCTTTTTTTTACGAAAAAGTAAAAAAAAGCTATTTTGCCTTTTTTTTACGAAAAAGTAAAAAAAAGCTATTTTGCCTTTTTTTTACGAAAAAGTAAAAAAAAGCTATTTTGCCTTTTTTTTACGAAAAAGTAAAAAAAAGCATTTTGCACGAAAAAGTAAAAAAAAGCAAAAAAAAAGAGCTTTTTGGAATTTTTTTTTGAGAATAATAAATAGATATTTTTTTTTCATATTTAAAGCATGATGACTGAGTGGCCAAAGGTATCGGGTTGTAAACCCGCCGACAATTGTCTGCGCAGGTTCGAATCCTGCTCATGCTATTTTCTATTTGTATTGTATTTATAATAAATAGATAAATAAAAAAATATATATAATTTTTTATGTTTCGAATAAAAACAGCTATGACGAAATGGTAAACGTGCTACGCTAAGGACGTAGTGGACTTTGTCCTTAGGAGTTCAAGTCTCCTTAGCTGTAATGTGCATATAGCTCAAAGGCAGAGCAATAGTTTCCTAAACTAGAGATGAAAGTTCGATTCTTTCTTTGTACAGTATTTTTTATATGTTTATTTTGATAAAAAAATTTATATTAAATAGGATCAAGAAGAATTTTTTTTTTCTAGAAAAAAAAGTTTAAAAAGGGCATGTAGCTCAATGGTAGAGCGCAAGATCGATAATCTTGATGCTATAGGTTCAAGTCCTATCGTGCTCAATATTTAAAACAATTCTAAACTTTTTTTAATGACAGAATATGTAGGTGTATTGTTGTATATTGTTATTGCAGTTGGTCTTGGAATTGTTATTCTTTTCAGGTCTTATAAGGTAAGGCCTCGTCGATTGGATTTGGAAAAAGCAACTGCGTATGAATGCGGCTTTGAACCCTTTGGAGAAGCACGATCCCCTTTTGACGTTGGTTTCTACCTTGTTGCTATCCTTTTCTAGGTTTTCGACATTGAAGTAGCGTTCTTGTTGCCTTGGGTTCTCGGTGGAATCAGCACGGGAATGAGCGGCTTTTTTGCCTTGAGGCTTTTCTTGGTTGTTCTTGTAATTGGTTTTGTTTTTGAATGGCAAAAAGGTGCTTAGGAATGGAGTTCATTTTTTAAAAAACTTTCGAGAAGGCTCTTTTTTTGCAAACTAAAAAAAAGGCAAAATAGCTTTTTTTTATGAAAAGTAAAAAAAAAGCAATGCTGAAGTTGGAATCTCTTTTTTTTGCTTTTTATAAAAATTTTAAATCTTTCTATTTCTATTATTAAATTTTTATGTGTTTTTTTTTTAATATGGTGTCACAATAAAAAATGTATTTTTTATGGTGTCACAATAAAAAATGATTTCATTTTTTATGGAATTCTAAAAAATTTAAATTTTCTTATCTTTTATAAAAAATAATGGCATTGTTTAACACTTTTAAAACACAAAAATTTTTTTATAATGGTACACAAAATAAAAAATTGAGTACCTCTAGTCATGGAATGACTAGGCCCCATCATGGATATCACTTGGTGGACCCTAGTCCTTGGCCTGCACTGACGAGGCTTTGTATTATGTGGATGTTGGTTTCTTTTGTTTTGGTTTTTCATCAATATCCTGGAGCAGCCACTTTTGCATTTGTTGCTTTTTTGGCAGTAAATTATTCTGCATTTCTTTGGTGGCGTGATGTTAACCGTGAAGGAGTTGAAGGTTTTCACACAAGTAAGGTTAAAAATGGATTGCACTTGGGAATGATGCTTTTTATTTGGAGTGAGGCAATGTTCTTTGTTGGTTTGCTTTGGGCTTTTTTGCACGCAGCTCTTATGCCTACAATTCAGGTAGGGATGAGTTGGCCTCCTGTGGGTATTGTGCCTGTTGAGTGGACTGGTCTTCCCCGCACAAACACATTGTAGTTGTTGAGGAGTTACTTTACAGCAAATGCTGCAAAACATGCAATGGATCACAACAACAAAGGTCTTTGTAAATTGCATTTGAGCACAACAATTCTATTGGGCTTGTTGTTTGTTTATTGTCAATATCTTGAATACACTGGAGCAGCTTTTACCTTCAGTGATAGTGTGTTTGGAAGTGCCTTTTACTTGACTACTGGATTCCACGGTCTTCACGTAATTTAGGGTTTTTAGTACTTGGGTGTATGTTTGATTACTTTGAACAGTGCAGCCCCTGCACGTTGTACAGCCCTCGATTTGAGGACGCTTTATTGGCACTTTGTAGATGTTGTGTGGGTTGCATAGTAGGCGATCATTTACGTATGGGGATGTGCTGTTCCTAGCAGTGAGTAGGAAGCTTGTGTTGACGGTAACTGTACCCTCTACACAATTCTTTATGAAAGGAAAAGTCATGAGTTTGCACATCCTGCTGCTCAATTATTATTTTTTCTTTTTTTTATTTTTATAATTTTATTTTTTATTTATAAAAGGCAAGATAGCTTTTTTTTACGAAAAGTAAAAGAAAGGCAAGATAGCTTTTTTTTACGAAAAGTAAAAGAAAGGCAAGATAGCTTTTTTTTACGAAAAGTAAAAAAAAGGCAATGTTGTCTAATGGTTAAGACTTGAGTTTGCAAAACTCATGATAGCAGTTCGAATCTGCTCATTGCCTTTTTAATCTTTACATAAAAAATGAATTTTTTATTGCTTTTTTTGGTTTTTTTTGCATTGCAAAAAAAAGCAAAAAAAACCATAAAAAAAAAATTCTTTATTGTTGATTTTTGTAGAATAAAAAATTTTTATTTGTATTCTACATATTATATTTTTTTTTTGAAAAGAACCATTTTTTTATACATATAAGAATTTTTTTTCTATAAAAATACAAAGGCAAGATAGCTTTTTTTTACTTTTCGTAAAAAAAAAAGCAAGAATGACGTCTATTTTTATTGTAATTTTTGCTGTTATTGGAATTTATACAGGACTTTTGTCTTCTTGGACAGTAGCCTATGCTACTGGATTGGCACAGTAGGGAATTTGGGCAACTTTGTTGAGTTAGGTACCTTTTGTTTCTCTTTGGGTAAGTTTGAAACAAGGTGCTATGGCTGAAATTCCTCAATCTAGCATTCGTACTCATTGGAGTTGTTCTTTGAAAGCTTCAAAAAAAATTTATAATTTTTCTATGGTTTTTTTTTTTGCTTTTTTTTTGGCTTTTTTTTTGGCTTTTGCAATGCAAAAAAAAAAGCCAAAAAAAAAGCAAAAAAAAAGCAAAAAAATATAAATTTAATACTTTATTATTCTTTTTTGTTTCTGTTTTTACATAAGCTCTTTCATTTTTAGGATCTTTTTCGTAAATATGTATTTTCTTTTTATAAATTTATAATCCTATTTATTCATTTTATAAATATAAAATAGAATATTAATCTTGATCTTTTATTAAAAATGAAAGATCAAAAATAGAATTTTTATTTTTTTAGAATTTATAAAAAAAGATCTTGAATCTTGTACTCTATTTTTTAAACAATTTTATAATATAAAAAGCGAGTGTGGCGAAACTGGTAGACGCGAAAGCTTCAAAAGCTTTTCATTGTTAAAGTGGTGTAGGTTCAAATCCTATCACTCGTAATTCTCTATTTTTCGTATTTTTATTTATTTTTGCGAAGATGGCGGAAGTGGTAGACGCGAAAGCTTCTAAAGCTTTTATTTATTCTAAATGTGATGAGTTCAAATCTCTCTCTTCGTATCTTAAAAATTATAAATAAAAAAGAATATTAAATTTCTAAAAATATATATTTCGAATTTAGAATAGAAATAAAATAGAAAATATTAATAAAATCTCTTTTTTTCTTTTTTATATAATAAATATGATTCTATATTAGTAGATTATGATTTAGGCAACAGTCGTTCCTTTGCTCCTTGCAGTTGCTTTTTTGACACTTGTGGAGCGTCGTGTTATGGGAGCAATGCAACGTCGTCAAGGTCCTAATGCTTGGGGATTGTTTGGAGTATTGCAACCTTTTTTGGATGGTTTGAAATTGTTGTTGAAAGAACCTATTTTGCCCAGTAGTGCTGATCAACCTTTGTTTTTGTGGGCTCCAATTTTGACTTTTTTGACAAGTCAAATTGCTTGGGCTGCATTGCCTACAAGTACAGCAGGTGCTGTGAGGGATTTGAATTTGGGAACAATGTATGTTTTGGCAGTTGGAAGTTTGGGAGTTTATGGAATTTTGTTGAGGGGTTGGAGCAGTAACAGTAAATATGCTTTTTTGGGATGCTGTCGTTCCGTTGCTCAAATGATTAGCTATGAATTGCCCATGGGGTTGATTGTTTTGTCTGCATGTATGATTGCAAATAGTTTGAATTGGAGTGCTTTGGTTGAATCTCAACAAAGTGGATTGTTTCTGTTTCCTCTTTGGCCTTTGGCTCTTATTTGGATTGTTTGTTGTTAGGCTGAATAGAACCGCGCTCCCTTCGATTAGGTTGAGGCCGAGGCGGAGCTCGTTGCCGGCTATAATGTAGAGTACGGCTCCATGGGCTTTGCGCTTTTTTTCATTAGGGAATATAGGTCTATGATTATGATGGGAGTTGTCACTAGACTCTTGTTTTTGGGTGGAGGTTGTTCTCCTTTTGTGTTTCTAAATTGGCTACCTGCGGCTTTTTGGCTTAGGCTTAAGAGTACTCTTGTTGTCTTTATCTATATTTGGGTTCGAGCAACATTGCCTCGTTATAAATATAGGGATTTGATGAAACTTGGATGGAAGCGTCTTTAGCCAATTACACTTGGAGGTTTTGTCGCAAATGCTGTTATTGTGTTTAACTTTCAAAATATTTCAATAAAATATAAATTCTTTTTTTTTTTATAAAAATTTTTTCATTTTTTATGTTTTTATGGCTGAATGGTAAAGCATTTTTTATTTTTTTTCAAATAAAAAATTTGTAGGTTCGAACCCTACTCCAAACAAATAAATAATATTATTATATTTAATAGAATTTTATACTTTTTTCTGATGAAGCGAAAAAAAACAAGAGAAAAAACGGAAATGAAAGGATTCGAACTCCCCCAAAGGGGGAAGGGGGCTTTTTTTGCATTTTTTTTTGCAATGAATGCAAAAAAAAAGCAAAAAAAGCCCCAAGAATTTGGACTTGATCATCTTAGGGCTTTGGTTTGTCGAATTCGTCAACAGTTGGGTGTAAAATTGGATAGGGAATAGAACCAAAAATTGCCTCAATTGGAGGAACTAAAACCTAAACATGTTGATTTTTTATTTATAAAAAAGTGAATGAATAAATATTTTTTTTAAATATTTTTTTTCTATATATTTTTTTTTTCATATAAGTTATTTATATTTTTAAAAGAACATTATTATAAGCATTGTTTTTTTTGAATGTTATATATAAATATGAAAAAAACTTTCATATAATTTTATTTTTTAAAATTCATTTTCTAGAAATTTCTTTTTTTATCTATTTTTTTATTAAATTCAAAATGTTGAGGAACGAGTATTTTAAAGGTAGAACAGCAATCTTCTAAGTTGAAAGTGAGAGTTTGAGTCTCTCCTCATCCAAATGAAACTTACGGCATTTTTTTATATCGTGCAGCTTTCGTTTGTAATTTGTTTTTACAAGCTTAAAGCCAGCGGCTTGTTTTTTTGTAATGAGCAATAGAATTTGTTTATTACAATTGCAATGATTGGAATTGTTATTATTGACTTGTTTACAACTAAAACTTTTCGTTTTCGTGTACTATTTGTTAAATAGACATATTGTAGGTTTTTTATTGGTTTGCTTTGTGATTAGAGTGCACACTTTGGTCTTTATTTTATTACTTTGCATTTTTATAAATTGTTGGATAGTTTGATTGTTTAGGCTATTCCAGTTTATGCATTTGTCTATTCTCTCTATCAAAATGTTGATAGGGAATTGTGTTTCTTGTTCACACGAGCACTCGCTACCGGAAAAATCTCTGAAACTGAAGTAACGGAGGCAGGTCGTAACTCGAAGAGGCAAACACTTGCCTTTCACACAGCCGTTTTTGTTGTTGCTCTTTGTTATTGTTTGGTACGAGGTATCAAAGTAAATAAAGAGGGTTTGGAAAACAATTGGAAAAAATTTGAGTCTGGTGGCTTTGAACTTGTTGTTGAAGGATTTGGTTTTTCTTATGTTTTTAATTGCTATACACAATACGGAAATGTTTCTGGTGTAATTCGTGTGTTTCTTAGTGTTGAATTTGGTAGTCTGTGTTTTATTGTTGTGTATTGTTGTTGCCAATTCTTGCAGGTTATGGATTTAGCACCGTCGCTCCAACCACATTTTATAGCAAATTGTCCGGTTTGTATCAAAACGCTCTTATTAAAAATAGGAGTTCTACAAATCGTACTGTTCTAACATTGGATGGTCTTAATAGGAGTGCAGAGCGTTTGGCAGAACCTGATGTACCTGAGGAGGACCCCTCTCACAAGGGTCTTCGCAAAAAAAAATCATATAATTGCTTTAAATAATAATAAATGTTTCATTTTTTATAAAAAATAGAAGTTTTTTATAAAAATGTTTTGAATATCTTTAAATTTTTTTATTTTTTTAAAACATTTTTATAAAATTCTTCTTTTTTTGTTTTTTTATAAAGAATTTTTATTTTTGTATAAACATTTAATTTTATAGTTTATTTTTTTTGAATTCTAATTTTTTGAGTTTTGTTTTCTCTAAAAAACAAATCAAATGGCGGAGCTGAAGCAGAACTTGTGGCCGGTTACAACGAATACAGGTCTATGGGCTTTGCACTTTTCTTTATTAGGGAAGGTCTATGATTATGATGGCGACCGTGACAAGGCTATTGTTTTTGGGTGTGCAGCCCCTGCCAATCTGTTCTTTTTGAATTGGCTTCCTGGTAGTTTTTGGCTTTGGCTTAAAGCAACTTCTGTCGTCTTTATTTACATTTGGGTACGTGCAACTCTTCCTCGTGACAAGTATAGTGATCTTATGGATTAGGGATGGAAGCGTCTCTCGCCACTTACACTTGCAGGATTTGTCGCAAATGGAGTTGTTGTATTTAATATTCAAATGCTTTCATTTATATTTATTTTTATTTATTTTTAGAAAGATTGAGCAAAAAGATTTATGATTAGTGAATTGTACAAGAAATAAAAATAAAATTTCTATTATTCAAAATTTGATACTTTCAAAGAAAGAAGATGAGTCTACAAGAACAAATAATTTCCATGCCACAACCCAATCAACATAAAAGCTACACAAATAGCAATAATGTAAGCAGTTGTAGAAGAAAATTTTCCATAGCTTCCCCAACTGGTAGGATTATCAACATAACAAACTTTCATGACTTTCAAATAGTAAACACTTCCAAGCAAAGTATAAAGCAAAGCAACTGCAACTGTGATCAACAATCCATTATTCAAACTTGCCCAAATAATTCCAGCTTTTCCCAAGAATCCATAAACAGGAGGTAGACCTGCCAAACTTGCCATAAAAACCCTCCACCTAAAAGCAGCTGTTGCAGAACTTTGATTCAACCCCTTCAAATCCCAAATAAATTGAGGACCTGCTGCTTTTAGAGAAGGTTGATTAGGTCGAGTCATAGGTGCCATAATCTAACCCCATGTTCCAAGATTAATCAAAATGTAAATAAACATGTGAGTCCAGAGAGCTCCAACAGAATTATATGCAGATCCACACTAAGGCATCAACAACTAACCCATATGTCCAATACTACTGTAAGCAAGCAAACGTTTCTAGGATGTTTGTGCCAAAGGAGCCAATGCTCCAATAATCATAGAAAGAATCCTAAAAAAAGCCAAAGTATTTCCAAAGGACCTTACCCACTAATTGTGCCAATGATGTGTCCAAAATCCAAGAACAGCAATTTTAGGCAACACGGTAATCCACAAAGATACACTAGACCAAGCTCCCATGTATACATCAGGAACCCAGAAATGCAAGGGAGCAGCAGCCTATTTCCAAAGAAGACCCATTGTGACAAACCAAATTCCCTAAAGCATGAGCAAAGATGGTTCGGTTTGAGTCCTAAGTGCCTAACTTTCAAGATGGCAAATTGTTGTTTCTCCAGTTTGCCAATAAACAAAACCAATTCCCTACAAAAGCAAACAACTCCTAAATGCACTAAGCAAGAAATATTTCATAGATGCTTCAATGGAATAAGCACTCTTATAATTCAATCCACACAAAACAACCAAAGAAAAACTTTGCAATTCAAGACACAAATACATAGACATCTAGTCTGTTGTTTGAATCAACAAATATTGACCCATCAGTGCCAACATTGCCAAATACACATATTCAGTATGCCTAATTGCTGCAATTTTTTGCCAACCCAAAGAAACTCCCTAGACAAAGGCAGCTGCCAAAAACAAAATTCCACACAATTGCATACTATAAACATCTTTTTGAAAAGATCCTCCCCAAAAAACACTTTGCAAAGGGCCATGAAACAACAAAACAGTACAAAGCAAACACCACAAAATAGCCCACTCACACAAAACAGAAGCTGCGTGATTGGGTCCAGCAGTTGGGCTCTTAAAACTTTCATTTGCCGCCAAAGATTGTACTTGTGCAGCAGTTTCCATCCCACTCTATGCAGTCACTTGAGTGGTGGTCTGAGAACTTCCCAGACTAGAATATTGCTTATTGTAATTAGAATCTGCAACAGTAATAATTTCTGCTACTGGTGTTACAAGTCCACCAGTACCATACTATAGCTAAAGCTAAAAACCAAAAAGCAAGAAAAATTCAGGCCTCATGATTACCAAATCCAAAGTCATTTTTTTTTTAGAATATTTTATTCAAATCTAAAAAAATATTTTATAGAATATGGCTTTTTTTTTGGCTTTTTTTTTGGCTTTTTTTTTGCATTGCAAAAAAAAAATGCAAAAAAAAAATGCAAAAAAAAAATGCAAAAAAAAAATGCAAAAAAAGAAAGAACAATAAAAAATGAATTTTTTATGACAAATAATATATTTTTATTTTTTGCTCTATAATAATGAAAAATAAAAAATTTATATTTTAGAATTCTTTATATACAAATAAATAAAAGATACAAAATTATTTAATAAAAAATGAAATAATTTTTTATTAAATAAAAAAATGATTTAGAATTTGTTGTCTTTTAATATGTCTTATAGTATTATTGCTTCTGCAGCAGAAGCATGGCAAAGTGTGCCTTTGGTAAGTTTGCATTTGCCTTTTATGGGAGCTGTGTTTAGTCTTCACATTTGGGCTGTAACAGTAGCTATTGCAATGTTGGTCTTGGTTGTAAATCATTCTTTGAACCATTCTCGTGCGCAAGCTGGGAATAGTGCATTGTCTGGATTTCGTAAATCTGTTAGTGGTTTTTGGAATACTCAAACTTTGGAGCGTGTTCACTTGAAATGGCGTCAATAGAGTGCTCGTTCTGCTCAAAATGATAGTGTATCTGTTTGCACAAATCGTTTGCCTTCTGCATGGAGGGCTCTTTCTGATCTTCAAGGAAAAACAACTGTTGTTTGGTTGAGTGTGCTTTTTTTCCTTTTGTTGGGAAGTAACTCTTTTGGATAGGTGCCTCTTTGTTCTGCAATTACAGGACAAGCTGGCTTTACTCTTGGAATGAGTATTGCATTGTTGAGTGGTATTACTTATATGGGAGTAAAACGTCAAGGAATGCGATTTGTACGTTAGTTTTAGCCCAGCGGACCTAGTTGGCCCATGGCACCTCTCTTTATTTTGTAGGAGTCTATTAGTTACGGCTTCCGTGCAATTAGCCTGGGAACTCGACTTTACTGTAACATGTTCAGGGGCCACTAGTTGCTTCATTAGTTTACTTCTTAGTCTCTTGTTCCTGTATTGTGTACTCCTGTGTTGTAGGGGGCACCTTTTACAGTGATTGCTGCTTCTATTTAGATGGCCTAGAGTGCTTTGGAAACAATTGTTGCAATTTTGCAAAGTGGAGTTTTCTGTTTGTTGAGTGGCTTCTATATCACTGAAGTTCTTAGGCGTAAAGATACACTTAGGAGTGCTCTTTCAAATTATTCTCTTTTTATTGATTTTTTTTATCTAGAAAAGATATTCATGAAAAAAAAATGAAAGATACGTCCAATAAATGGTATAAATTGTTTATTCGATGGTTTTGTAGTACAAATGCTAAAGACATTGGAATGATGTACCTTGTATTTGCAAGGTGGTCTGGTGTGATTGCTACAACTATGAGTTTGTTGATTCGAATGGAGTAGAGGAGTACAGGTCCTGGTATCTAGGCAGGAAATGGACAACTTTATAATGGTGCGCCATCTAATTAGATGTTGTGGATTGGGATTCTTAGGAATCTACTCTGGATCTCCATGGGTGTTAAAGCATATTGGATGGGCGAGGAGGGAAACCTCCTCGTCCAAAGCTTCAATAAATTGCCTCCTCAGAGTGGTGGTAAGTCTCGAGGATGGGGGCATAGCTACGATTGTCTAGATATGGTTAGGATAACAAACATGATACTGTCCAAGGGGGATAAAGTGACCGACTAGCCTAAATATACCACTAATGACTAGTCTCCAATGGGCCACACTAATGCATTGTGTAGTGAGGCCGGAGATTACATTGGACCAACTCCAAATCTTGGAGGCCAAGGATAGCATGAACCTAAGTCTAGAACTGATTTCCACACATTTAAGAATTTGGGATAGCCTTCTCCCTGGAATGGGAATGGCTACGGAGTTCCCGTAGTAGTGAAGCGACACAATAGTGTGATCGCGAAGGGGAACAGCCAAAGTGTTAGGGAGGATAAAGACTCTAGTCTTTCCAAACTAACTAAACTATGTAAACAAAACCCAAATATTGTATTTGATAAATTCGTCAACTTCTATGCAAACAGTGACACCCTCACATATGCATACAAAAAGATCAAGAGCAAAGCAGGGAACATGACTCCAGGTGTGACAAAGGAAACTTTGGACAGCATTGATATGAACTGGTTTCAACATATGGAAAAGGAACTCTTGCAAGGAACATATAGATTTAAGAATATTCGACGAATTTATATCGACAAGCCTAATTCTAAAGATAAGCAACCTTTGAGAATTTCTTTTGCTCGTGATAAGATTGTTCAAAGAGCATAGGCTCAAGCTCTCACTAGGGTCTATGAACCAATCTTTTAGGATTTTTCCCATGGATTCCGTCCTGGAAAAGGGTGCCAGAGTGCGCTCAATCAGGTTCGAATGCAGTTTAATCACTGTCGATGGCTGATTGAATCTGACATTCGAAAATGCTTTGATACCATCGACCACAACACCTAGATCAAAATTGTCCAGAAAAAGATTACTTGTCCAAAAACAATTAATCTTCTGCATTCTGCATTGAAAGCGGGGTACTTGGATAACATTGGAAGCAAAGCGGTGAGCAATGAAGTAGGTACTCCCCTTTTTCCTTGGGAGAAAGGCAGCGTTCTTAGTCCTGTACTTTGTAACATCTACCTCCATCAGATGGATCTGTTCATTAACCAAATCATTTCTGAATTCAATAAAGGATCCAACCGTAAAATCAATAGTCAATACAAGTTCTTGAACCGCAAGCTTGGACAATAGGCCCCAGGATCCAAAGAATGGAAAGCCGTCCGTAAAAGGATGCGTGCAGTACCTTCTAAAGATCCTATGGATACGAACTTCAAACGTATGTACTACGTTCGATACACAGATGATTTTATCATTGGGATTCAAGGCAGTCACAAAGATGCGCAAGAAATTGTGCAAAATTAGGAAAATTGGCTTGAAACTCATCTTAAAATTACCTAGCATCCAGACAAAACCTTTATTCGTCATTTTGCAAGCGAAAGTACTCATTTCCTTGGAATTGACATTGGTCCCCTATATACAGCAGAAGGACCAGTTGTTTAGTACAAACACGGACGTAAAGCTCGTATCACTGATCGTCTCCCTATGAAGTTGAATATGATGAAACTTTTCAAACGTCTTTGTGACCGAGGATTTGTGAAATTCTATAGGCATAAACAAATCTACCAAGGAATCCCATATACCCGAATGCAGAACCTTGACATTGCAGATATGATCCGCTATTTCAACTCTGTATTTCGCAGTGTGTGGAATTCCTATAGCTTTGTTGATAATAGGAGTGACATCAATCAAATTTGGTAGGCTCTTCAAATGTCCCTCGCCTTCACAATTTCTCGTAAAAAACGTATGACTGGAATTCATAAAGTATTCAAAGAATATGGGTATCCTACCAAAGACAAAGAGAGCAATGTGGAATTTTGGAAGCCTCAAAACTTCACTCGAGATCCCACGATTTTGCATAACTTGAGGCGTAAAAACACCTTGACTTATGTTCCTAAAAAACGAGGAAAAATCTTGGAGATATAAACTCATTCGAACAAATATTAACAAATCTTGTGTCGTTTGTGGTACAACTGATAAAGTACAAATGCATCACCTAAAAAGGATCAAGAGCATTCGTAAAGATATCAAGTTGGGAAAAGATTTGTTTACTAATCAGATGGCCGCCATCAATTGAAAACAAGTTTCCATTTGTTACGAACATCATCTTGAGTAGCATCGAGGTACTATGAACCAACGCGATCGTGAACTCTTTACTCTAGGTTGTAAACAGATGGTGCAACATCAAAAGCCATATTGCACACGGAAGAAATCATCTTTCTGCTACTTTTCATTTGAATTTCAAAAAAAATAAAAAAAAATACAAAGGGTATTATTTACATAGTGATGCTTTGGGGGCGAGCCGTATGATGGGAAACTATCACGTACGGTTCTGAGGGTAGTTATTGGCGCTTGATCTTTCTTCTTCGGGCAGCCTTTTGCTAACCCCTACTATAGATTACTGCACACGGATAGTTGATGTTGTTCTTTGTTGTGATGCCTGCATTGATGGGAGGATTTGGTAACTGGTTGGTTCCTGTTATGATTGGAAGGCCTGACATGGCCTTTCCTCGAATGAATAACATTAGTTTCTGGGTATAGCCCATGGGAATGATCTTGTTGTTGTTGAGTGCTTTGGTTGAACAAGGTCCTGGAGTAGGTTGGACTGCATATCCTCCTCTTAGTAGTGCTTTGAGTCACTCTGGAGCTTCTGTTGACTTGGCAATTTTTAGTTTGCATATTATTGGTATTGGAAGTATTTAGGGATCTATTAACTTTTAGGTGACTGTTGCAAACATGCGTGCTCAAGGAATGACTTTGTATCGAGTACCTCTCTTTGTGTGGGCTTTGATTTTTGTAAGTATTTTGTTGATTGGAAGTCTTCCAGTATTTGCTGCAGGATTGACAATGCTTTAGACAGACCGTAACTTTAATACAAGCTTTTTCTAGCCTGCTGGAGGGGGTGATGTAGTCTTGTATCAGCATTAGTTCTGGTTCTTTGGTCACCCTGAAGTATATGTTTTGATTTTGCCTGCCTTTGGTATTGTTAGCCATGTGTTGAGTTTTTTTGCACGTAAACCAGTATTTGGTTATGTGGGAATGGTGAACGCCATGGGTGCAATTGCTGTATTGGGCTTCTAGGTGTGGGCTCATCACATGTATACCGTAGGTTTGGACGTGGATACACGTAGGTACTTTACAAGCGCAACAATGATTATTGCTGTTCCTACTGGAATTAAAATTTTTAGTTGGCTTAGGACTTTGTATGGGGGATCTCTTTGGCTTACAACTCCTATGTTGTTTGCATTGGGATTTTTGGTCTTGTTTACTATTGGAGGTCTTACTGGAATTGTTTTGGCAAATGCTGGGGTTGATGTAGCATTGCATGATACTTATTACGTTGTAAGGCACTTTCACTATGTATAGAGCATGGGAGCTGTTTTTGGAATTTTTGCTGCTTTCTATTTCTGGGTAAGTAAATAGACTGGGTGTCAATATCCTGAACACCATGGACAAGCTCACTTTTTCTTGTTTTTCTTGGGAGTAAACTTGACCTTCTTCCCTCAACACTTTTAGGGTCTTGCGGGAATGCCTCGCCGTTATTTGGATTATCCTGATGCATTTTAGGGATGGAACATGATTAGTAGCTATGGTTCTTACTTGAGCAGGATTAGTTTTGTATACTTTTTCTATATTGTATATTTGACTCTTGCTTACGGACCTAAATGTGCAAACAACCCTTGGTCTGACCAACAAGATGCAACCGCTGGGGGAATCGAATGGATTATTGCCTCTCCACCTGCATACCACACTTTTGGGGACCAACTTCCTGTAATCCGACCCACCCCTCAGTAGGTTTCATATTTTAAGCAATAAATTTTCATGAATTTAATTTTAATATTCATTTTTGATAAAAACAATAATAATATTAATATTTTTATTACATCATGAAAAAAATAGACATATAAAATTTTTTTTTATTTTTTCAAAAATGCTTATCATAGCATTTCTGCAGTTCAAATGATATATTTTTTTTTGAATCTTTCTATAATATAATAATAAATAAAAAATTGCTCTCTTTATTTATAAAAAAATAAATTTGTTTTATTTATAAAAAACTTTAAACAAATAACATAAATATTTAAAATAAAAAAATGTTTATATAAAATAAATAATAATTTATAATTTTTATAAAATTTTATTTGTGATAATTGATACTTAAAAATTTGTGCTCACAAAAAAAAATACAACAATAAAATAAATAAAAAAATGTATTTTTTTGTTCTTTATTATAGATATATTTATAAACAGAACAAAAATTTAATTTGTTTGAGAACAGAAAAAAAAATTTGTACTTCATAAAAAAATATAGAAAAGAACAAAATAAAAAATGCATTTTTGAGCATAGAATTATTATAATGTTTTTTTACAATTTTTTTTTAAATTCAAAAAAATTATACCTTATAATAGTGTTCTTTTAAAAACATATATAACTAATACTAAGAAAAAAAAATATGTGCTAAAAAAATGCAAAAAATGAAAGCATAGATCATTGCAGTGTAAGGGTGCGAAACCTATGCTCTCCAGATAACAGTTCAAATCTGTTCACTGCATACTCTATTTTTTATTATAAAAATAGTATATAAAATTATATACATATTATTTATTTATCTAAATAAATGAATATTATTTATTTAGATAAATAAATGAATATTATTTATTTAGATAAATAAATGAATATTATTTATTTAGATAAATAAATGAATGAATAAAAGGTTAGATGTACATATCTCAGCAGAGTTGTGAAATAAAGCAACCTATGTTAAAGATACAAAAAAAAGAATCCATAAGGTGGGTGGGTAATAATTGTAAGGTTAAAAATATAGTGGTATAGTAGGATAGAAATATAGTGGTATCATAAAGTAATATATTATAGTAGTATAGCAGTTTCGTATGAATAAAGAAAAAGGAGTTGCATATGCGTAAAGTAGAAAAGCAAAAAACTGAAATGAAGTTAGGTAGTTTAGTAGAGTAAGAATAAAAAAGAAGAGCAGTACTAGTAATGGTAACAGTATAGTAATAGTATGTGTAAATTAGAAAAGTCACAAATGAAAAAATAAAAGTGAGGTGGTAGAGTAGTAGAATAAAAAAACAGAATAGAATACAAAAGAACAGATAGAATGAAACAGAATAGAATAGAATAAGAATACAAGAAAATAGAATAAAAAGAGATAGAATAAAATAGAACACAACAAAGTAGAATAGAACAGAGTATAATAAAATATAGAGAATAGAATAAAATGAAATAGAATGAAAATACAATACTAATATGTGTGGGGAGGGTTAATTAGTGCATTGCGTACCAAGTTTTTTTTTTATTTATTTGATTATTTATTTATGCTTATGTTTTTGCATTTTTTTTTATTTGAATACTCACTATTTTTGTATATAAAAATTTATTTATATAATTTATTTATTTATTTAATGAGTTTATATATCTAATGAATTTATAATAATTTATTTTTATTATGTATTTGTGTACATTTAATATTTATAGAAAAAAGAATTACAATTTTTTTTACTATTTGTTTATTAACTTTTTTGTATTTCTATAAAAAATTTTTTTGAATTTCATTATAATTGTAAAAAAACATTATAATAATTCTATGCTCAAAAATGCATTTTTTAAAAATTTATTTTTTATTATGTTTTTTTACATTTCATAAATTCTTTTTTTATTAAATTCATAAAATATAAACTTTGTAAGCATATAAATAACAATATTTATTTATCTATTTTCATAAAAACAAAAGAATATAAAAATAAAAAAATACAATGTGGCCTTTGGTTTTTAGTTAGTGTGTGTTGGGGACAGCCCTTTAGTAGGCTCTACCTCTTGAAGGGTTGCTTGCAACTGTTTTGGTAGTACCTTAGGCAAGGGCACTTTTTCTTTGTGTATAGCCAGGGAAAGAAAGCAAAAATATTCGTTTTTATGCATTGTTTTTTACTTTGGTAACACTGGTATTGTGTACTCGTTTGTGGACTGGATTTGTGCCTGCAGCTGTTGAACCTTTTCAACAAGTCATTGGTTTGAGCAGGAATTGGAATGGATTGCTCAGGATTAAATAGGAATTTGGGTTGGATTCTTTGAGTCTTTGGATGGTTTTGCTTACAGCAGCTCTGATGCCTTTGGCAGTTTTGTGTAGTTGGAATACTCAAAATGCTCATAGTCAATCTTTTTATAGGTTGTTGTTGGCTTAGGAAAGCTTTTTGTTTAGGTGTTTTACAAGTTTGGATTTGTAGTGTTTTTATGTGCTTTACGAATGTTCTTTGTTGCCCATGTTTTAGTTGATTGGACTGGGAGGAAGTCGTGCACGAAAAGTTCGAGCTGCTTATTTGTAGGTTCTGTATACTTTGGTTGGAAGTTTGGCAATGCTTCCTTGTCTTTTGTTGTTGTATAGTAGGGCTGGAACAACAAATTATTTGTTGTTGAGGCAATTGCCTATTGAATCTAGTCGTCAATTGCTTCTTTGGTGGGGATTCTTTTAGGCCTTTGCTGTAAAAGTTCCTTTGATGCCATTGCATTTGTGGTAGCCTGAAGCTCACGTTGAAAGGAGTACAGCTGGAAGTGTTCTTTTGGCTGGAGTATTGTTGAAATTGGGAACTTATGGATTGTTGCGTTTCAACATCTATTTGTTTCCTGAAAGGAGTGCGTATTTGGGACCTTTGGTCAGCACTATTTGTTTGGTTGGAGTAATTTATAGGAGTTAGACAACTTTGCGACAAGTTGATTAGAAAAAAATTGTTGCATATAGTAGTGTTGCTCACATGAGCATGGTCGTGTAGGCATTGTTTACAATGAATGAAGTTGGAATTCTTGGTTCTATTTTTACAATGTAGGCTCACGGAGTAAGGAGTCCTGCTTTGTTTTTGTGCGTAGGAGCCTAGTATGATCGAACACATACAAAAGCATTGAAATATCTTGGAGGTGCTGCAACAGCAATGCCTCTCTTTAGTATTTGGTTTTTTGTTTTTAGTTTGTGTAATATGGCTTTGCCCTTGACTCCTAACTTTGTTGGAGAATTTTTGTCTTTGTGTGGAATTTTTGCACAAAACAGGGTCTCTTTGACTATTTGTTTGGGAGGAGTTATTCTTAGTGCAGTCTATACATTGTGGGCATATGCACGAGTAGTTCATGGAATGCCAAAAATTCAATATTTGAGTGGAATGGCAGACTAGAATCGTCGAGAGTGGTGGAGTTTGGCAATTTTGGCAGTTATTGCTGTATGGTGGGGATTGAAACCTACTGCTGTTTTGGATTCTTTGGGGTCTACTGTTTATTATTGGCAACAATGCTCTTTGGCTATTTATGAACCCACTGCTTGGGCTTTGCTTGTTTCATTAATTTTATTTATATTTTTATTTGTATGCTTTCTTTATTTTTTTTTAGAGCATAAAAGAATAATAAAAAAATAAAATATGTTTTTTTAAAAAGAGTTTTATAAAAGCAAAAAAACAACAGAAATATGAGCATATAGCTCAATGGTAGAGCACCTGTCTTACAAACAGGTGGTTAAAGGTTCAAGTCCTTTTGTGCTCAAAAAAAGAAAAAACAAATATATAAAATATATATATATTTTAGAAAATTGAAAGCGAGTGCATAGCTCAAAGGTAGAGCATCGGTTTCCAAAACCGCAGATATGGGTTCAAGTCCTTTTGCGCTTGAACTTTTATATTATAAAAAACTTTTTTGCGGATATAGCTCAATGGTAGAGTTTTAGTCTTCCAAACGTGCGACATGAAAGCTGTATGAATGAATATGGTGAATATACGCAGTATAGAACTCCATCATCCCTGTTACATCAGGATGGTGGTACTATACACTGCGTATATAATTCCATCATCCTTGTTGCATCGGGTTGAGCTTACCTCGACACGCTTCTGGTGTAAAATGGAAGTGTGAAGCTTGAGGGACAATATATCTTGAAAGTATACTCCTCGGTACTGATAGGTTAAGCTAGGCTCCTAAGGTTAACGAAAGTGAACATATCTTATCTAGGCGTCGTAAGACTGGGGGATCAAATAAGGTCTGTGGTGGGGGTCTGGATGCGTTTGGAATACAGACTATGCAACCTAATGCCATCGGCGTAAAGTATGGACCTAAGGGAGTCGCAATATCATTCACACGGAACTTGGTAAGCCCAATGCAAACCGGGAACCAACGACGGTCCCCGGAGGGGGTGGAGCAATCCACCCTAACTCGCAGTGGGTAGAAGAGAGAACAAAAAGCGAATGCTTTCCAGTAATAGGAGAGATAGGATCGAGTGATTCAACCTGAAAGGGTGCTGACTTGTTCCAAGGAAGCTCACAGCCCTAATTTTATACCTGCAAAAGAGCGTGGCTGAAGATTTAAAGCTCTCCCACAGCATGTCTCGTACCTTCCAAACATGTAGAAAAAGTACGAAAATATGTATAGCTCTCATCGCAGTTGGCATAATATCAACTGGCGCGACGTCAACAGGAAGGTGCGTCAAATGCAATTTGAAATTAGGGTGGCATGGAAACGTAATCAACCTGACAAGGTGAAGCAATAGCAGAACAACCTTGTCCGCTCTTGGGAGGCCCGCGTATTGGCAGTTATGAAAGTAACTAACAACAAAGGCAAAGAGACACCAGGGGTAGATAATATCATTTGGGACACTCCAGAAAAGAAAATCCAGGCAGCGCGAGAGCTGCTCGTAGGACCAGACTACACCTGCTAGCCTGTGAAACGTGTATATATCGAGAAAGCTAATGGAGGCATGCGCCCATTGGGAATTCCAAGCATGTTCGATCGCAGGTAGCAAACGTAGTGGAAACTGGCTCTGGAGCCCATTGCCGAGTGCAACAGGGACCAACATTCTTACGGATTCCGACCACATCGAAGTACTCAAGACGCGCAAACCATGATTCACACTTTGATTGCGAATCCTTATGGACCCACGTGGGTTATGGATGCAGACATCAAAGGGTTCTTCGATAACATCTCTCATGAGTGGATCATCCAAAACATCCCCATGAATAAACGAATCCTCAAAGAGTGGCTCAAAGCGGGGGCGCTGGATATGAAAAAGAGCGAAAGCCTGGACACAGACGCCGGTGTACCCCAAGGAGGACCAATCTCACCTACTATTGCGAATATGACGCTAGACGGACTGGAATATGCCGTTAAAAGCGTTACGCAACACCTCGCAGGACGTACTACGGTGAAAGGCAAACGCCGCGGTTTTTCTCCAAAAGTGCACGTAGTACGCTACAGAGACGATTTTATCGTCACTGCTAGAACTCGAGGGATTTTGTTGGGTCCTGTGAAGGATGCAATCATCGAATTCCTCGGAAACCGTGGATTGCAACTGAATCAAGACAAAACCACGTGGACCCGTACAACAAAAGGGTTCGACTTCCTAGGATTCCACTTCCGACGATATCCTAGTGCGCATAAAAAGAATGGATACACCACGTTGGTCAAACCAACCAAGAAAGGAGTGAAACGCCTCATTGGAAAAATCAAGGGTGTAGTTAAAATCGGGAGCAGTGCGACAGACCTCATTCGTAGTCTAAACCCAATCCTTCGGGGTTGGGCTAATTACTACGCGGGGGTGGTAGCAGCCCGCATTTTTCGGTCCCTAGACCATTACATCTGGTTCAAATAGTGGAAGTGGGCCACCAAGAAAAATCACCGAAGGGCTGGGAAAGAGGTAAAACTCAAGTACTGGACCAAGGTGAAAGGGCGTAACTGGGTCTTTTTCGGGAAAAGGGATAGTGGGAAGACTTATTATTTGTTTCAGCTTGGGAGTACTCCCATCCGACGCCATGTTTTGATTAAGAACAAAAACCCCTACCTCCCAGAGAACATTGAGTATTTTGAAAAACGTAGGCTTAAAGGAGTTAAACTCGTTCGTCTATGGTCTGCTCACAAACTTCCAGTTGTGAGAAAGACTAAATACAAATGCTAGGTGTGTGACCAGATGCTGAGCCCAGATCAGATGATCGAGATTCATCATATTAAGCCAAAAAAGCTTGGGGGCAGTGATAAACTCTCCAATTTGATCGCTCTGCATCAACAATGTCACCGCGTAGTGACCCATACCAAAGATATTAGGTTGAAAGCGCAATTTGAGAAAACGGGAATCTTGGACGACCTCTTCGGAGAATGACTAATGTTTGACTTGTTTTCTTAAAGAGTGTGTGCTTGAGCCGTGTGCGATGAAAGTCGCACGCACGGTTCTAGAGGGGGGAAAGCCCGAGAGGGCCTACCTATCCAGATTAACTGTGAGAGTTCAAGTCTCTCTATCCGCTTTTAAAAATAGGCACGGAGTGGATGCCTCTACACCAGTGAATAGGACGTGCAAATACGAAAGGCTGTTTTGTTGGGTTTATTCAAAACAGATTTCCTACAGGAAACAAAGAAACAAAAGAAAAAGCATAAAAGGGAAACCTCCTTTATATGTTTAAAACTAACAAGGAAACCGATAGTAGTGGCGAATGAACTTGGTTTGTATTTTTTCTTTTTATCAAGACGCTTCTATGCGTTCTTTTTTAAGCATTAGAATTCTTTAATAAAAATTTATTTTTTATAAATAATAAAAATTTTTTTGGAAAAAGAAACCAAAGAGGGTGATAGTCCCGTATAGATGCTTTTATCCTTTTCTATAGAAAAAGAAATATTTTTCTAGAAACAAATTTTTATATCTATTAAAAATTGTAAACCTTTTTTTTTGTAAAAAAATAATAAAGGTCGGGGGAACCACCCTCTTCATAATAAAAAACTGTGTGATAGATAGTGTACAAGTATCGTGAGAGAAAGGTGAAAAAGAAGGGCCTCTGTTGTCCATTGAAATAGTACTGAAACTCCGTGCCTCTCTACAGCAGTTTTCTTTTCGAAGCTTAAAGAATCTGTGTGCCTTTTGCAACATGAGTGAGCGAGTCTTTGATTATTGCTCTGCTTAAGCAAGGAAGTGTAGGCATTTTTTATATTTATTTTTTATATTTTTAAAAAAATTCTATTATTGGGAATTTAGCTCAGTTGGTAGAGCGTCTGTTTTGCAAGCAAAAGGTCTTGGGTTCAACTCCCAAAATTTCCATCTTTTATGGCCAGGAAAAATTCTTATTGAAAGCAGGTAATAATATTTTAGTTAAAGAAAACTGTAGAAGTTTTTATTTTTTTATTGTTTTTCTTTTTTTTTTTTGTGAAAACCAAAGAAAAACAATAAAAAAACTGCTTTAAAAAAGGCATTGTTTGCCGTATACAATCCAACACAGGTGGCATAGCAGAAAATGCTCAGGCAATCACATACCCTCGGGAAAGGAACTCGGCAAATATCTTGCGTATCTTCGGTAGAAGCAAGCCCATTTTCTAAAAAAAAAAAGGATTCTTTCTTTTTTTTACGAAAAAGTAAAAAAAAGCTATGTTGCCTTTTGGTATACAAAAAATGGGGTCACAAAAGAGGGATGGGGAACTGTTTAGCAAAAAGTGCGACCAGTAAAGTTACTTATGGGAATGTTGGAATTCCAACTTTCTCAGTCACTCGAGAAAAGTCTACCCAAACATGCATTCGAAGTAATTCAGATGTGTGAAGCTTTGGGAACAATGTAGCCAGGGTAGCAGAGTCTTCCTGTCCTGGAGCTAGACTATATCTCCATGGTTAACGAAAGTGAACATACATTATTAGGCCTCGTGAAAACGAAGACATGTAAGAGTGGATTGAACCTTCTTTCTTTTTGTGGGAAGGTTGAGTGATCTCATATCCACCGGGGTAGAGTATGAACCTAAAGAGATATATGAGTCCCATAAGTAGAACTGGGTAAGCCCAATATGCTCCAATTCAATTGGTGGATGCAGAGCAATCTGCACTATAAGCATAGTGGGTAGAAGAATGAATAAAAAGCGAATGCCTCTCTGTAATCGAGGGGATAGGATCTATTGATCTAATCTGAAAAGATGCTGACTTATTCTATAAAGCTCTCAGCCCATCTGAACTGCAGAATTCCTAACAAGTGCATAGTGTAGATTCGACACTCTCTATGCCACAAATGAGCTGGCTCAAAAACATGGTTGCTAATTGGAGTAAACTTGTTGGGTGGAATGATATTTACTGGCCCTCTGTGCACAGTAAAGTTCAACACATGCAGTGTCAGATTAGGGTGGCCTATAAAGGCAATGATTTGAATGCAGTCAAACAACTGCAACATAATCAAATCAACTCCTGGGCAGCTCGAGCTCTTGCTGTTCGTATTGTTACAACAAACAAGGGAAAGAAAACAGGAGGAATTGATTATGAGATTTGGGATACCCCACAACAAAAGTGGGAAGCTATTGCCAGGTTGCATGTGGAACCAGAAAAATACAACTGTAGGCCTGTACGACGTGTATACATTGAGAAACCCAATGGGGGCTTCCGCCCTCTTGGAATTCCAACTATCTATGATCGAAGGATGCAGGCCTTGTGGAAGTAGGCACTAGACCCCATTGCTGAGTGCACTAGGGATCGACATTCCTACGGATTCCGAAAGGGTCGAAGCACTAAGGATGCTCAAACTTAGTTGCATTTGCTTATTGGATCTCAGTGGCGCCCAATGTGGGTCATGGATGCTGATATCAAAGGCTTCTTTGATAACATCAGCCATGAATGGATTCTACAGAATATTCCAATGAACAAACATGTCTTGCTTCGGTAGAAAGCAGGAGCTCTAGATTTGAAACAAGGTGAATTCCTTGAAGGAGAAGCTGGAGTACCCCAAGGTGGTATTATCTCTCCCACAATTGCGAACATGGTACTTGATGGATTGCAAGGCAAAGTACAAGATGCTACCAAACATCTTCGAACTAAAAAAGGTAAAGTTGTTAAAGTAGTAACTGTTGGTACTCGAAAGAAAAAGATCTACAGGAAAGCAGAATGGTCTCCTAAAGTGAATGTGGTTCGTTATAGGGACGATTTTGTTGTCACTGCTGCAACTAAACGTATCTTGGAAGTTTTGGTGAAACCAGTTGTAAATGAATTTCTTGAAAGTCGAGGTTTGCAACTTAATGAAACTAAAACCACAATTGTGAACGTAAAACAAGGATTTGATTTCTTGGGGTATAATTTTCGAATTTACCCATATTCCAAACGTGTAACAGGATATATTGCTTTGACGAAACCAACCAAGAAAGGCTATCAACGTCTTATTGACAAAATCAAAAAGGTAGTAACCACACAGAAAGATGCTGGGACTATTATTATGGAATAGAATCCTATCCTTCGAGGATGGGCTAATTACTATTCTAATGGAACAGCCAAACGATACTATACTAAAGTTGGGTTCTATCTATGGACTAAACTCTGGAAATGGTGTGTTAAAAAGCATAATTTCAAACTACCTTTGAAGGACATTAAAAATTTGTACTTCAAAACTGTCAACAGTCGATATTGGGTATTTTATGGTAAGTATGGAGACAAAGAGCTCCTCATATATGACATTAGGAACACCCCTATCCGTTGACATGTCATGGTGAAGGATGCAAACCCATATTTGCCAGAAGAGGCAGAATATTTTGAAAAACGTAGGAGGCAAGGCGTGAAATCTCATCCACAATGGGACAAACGTCGACTTTCCATCGTTAAGAAAAGTAATTTCAAATGTCTTGTTTGTGAACAGTGGTTGAAAGCAGAAGATCAAATTGAATTGCATCATATCAAGCCTAAACAGCTTGGGGGGAGTGACGCAAAAAGCAACTTGATTGCATTGCATAAACAATGTCACAAGCAAGTAACCCATACCAAATCCAAAGAATTGCTCGCGCGATTTAAGAGGATTGGAGTCTTGGACTTGGAAAACTCGTCTATTCTTAAACAGTTATATTTAATTTTATTCTTTATCCTTTCAATTATATTTATCTTATAATTGTAAATTGTAAATAATAAATTAGATATTCACTAAAGACAGAATGAAAAATCCAGAGCAATGAACTCTATACGATCTTATTGAGTGAGTGTTTGAGCTGTGTGCAGTGAAAGTTGCATGCACAGTTCTAGAGGGGGGAAAACTCGAGAGAGTCTACCTATCCAAATCACAGGACTTTGCAACGTAGAAATACTCAGTATAAAGTCTGACGCCTGCCCAGTGCCGGAAGATAAAAATTTATTGTGAAAGCAATAAATCATAAGGACCGGTGAACGGCAGCCCTAACTCTAAGGGTTCTAAGGTAGCGAAATTCCTTGTCGAATAATTGTCGACCCGCATGAATGGCGTCATCACCCATCCACTGTCTCTCCCGAGATGTGGGCGAATTTGACATTCTCGTGAAGAGGCGAGAACACTACCACGGGACAATGAGACCCCGTGCACCTTTACTCTAAGCAACAATCGCTCTTTTCAAATGTCTTTTTCAGTATAGGTGGGAGTTCAAAAATACAATTGTGAGATACCACCATTGACTCTTGAAAAAGCCTTTCTATTTATAAAATAAAAATAGAAAATTTGTTGCTTGGGAGTTTGTCTGGGGCGGAAGCCTCCAAAAAAATATCGGGGGCGTGCCAAGGTATGGTTGAACTGTTTTTGCGGTTTCGAGTCTGACAACCCAGAAACCATGCCTGACTGCTAGACCTACAAGTCGAGCAGGGTGTTTTAAAAAAAAAAAAAAACACATTTCTTTTGAAATTACGAAAGTATGCGGTAGTGAACCAGTACTCTGCAGTGGAAAGAGTATTGATCAACGGATCAAAGGTACGCCGGGGATAACAGGGTGCGACCTGCAAAACTGCACAACTCAATGTGGTTAGAAAACCAACTTGGAATCCAATCTCCATGAGCCTACCATCACATGCGTTCTAGGGTTAACCTGAAGGTGTGAAGCTGATGGGAAAAAGTAGCCCAAACTGTGTGTGACAGTGAAGGAGCAGGCTAGATTCCTATGGGCAATGTAAATGAACACTCGTCTGAGGCATCGTGACCCCGTCACACCTAGTGAATTGTGAGAGTATCTTATGCCTCTGTTTTATAAGATAGATTGGAAAAAAAAAAAATTCTCACCGGTGCAAAGAGTGGTCCTAAGGGAAATCATCGAAAGTGAATTGTGCGGAACAGGGTAAGCCCAATGCAGACCAGCAATGGAGGGAGCGGAGTAATCTTCTCTATCCTGCAGTGGGTAAAAGACAGGGCAAAAAGCAAAGGCCAGTTATTAACAGACTGGATAGGGTGAATAACCTGACCTGAAAGGGTGCAGACTTGCTCACGGGCGTGGGAAAATCGGATTTAGTATGTAACTAAGTCAGCACTATAGTGCTAGAACTATAGTTGAATGCTAGGTTGGGTAACAGATATGTGTATTGTATTCATTGATGGAAGGCTTCATACTGTGAGTTCCGGTTTGCAGAAACAAACCGAAACCCCAAACTGGCAAACGATTGATTGGGCAGCTGCCCATGAAAGTGTAGACTCCAAGCAACAACAAATCGTGGTGGCCTTTAAAAGCCAGGATTATGAAAAGGTAACGAAATAGCAAAAGGAACTTGTGAACTCTTTCGAAACTTGCAGAATTGCAGTCAAGAAAGTGAGCTCTAACCCGGGTAAATATACGCCCGGAGTGGACAATCAAGTCTGGAATGACCCTAAGCAACGCATGGATAGGACCATGGCGCTGTACAACCAAGTCTGGAGTGAATACAAAGCACTACCAGTACGACGTGTCTGGATCCCTAAGCCCAACGGGAAGAAACGTCCCTTGGGAATCCCAACAATGTTTGACCGTACTGCGCAAACAGTATGAGCCCTTGCATTGTTGCCTATTGCAGAGTGCACCGGAGAACGTAACTCCTATGGATATCGCCCTCACCGTTCTGCAAAAGATGCCATGCAAGCTTAGTACCTTCGACTGGGACAACGCTTTGGCCCTCTTTGGGTGCTGGAAGCAGATATTCAAGGGTTCTTTGATAACTTGAATCATCAATGGATTCTGGAACATATTCCAATGGATCCCCACGTACTCAAAGAATGGCTTAAAGCAGGAATCTTTGAAAAAGGAAACCTTGTGGATAGTGAATCTGGTGTCCCACAAGGGGGACCAATTTCTCCCATTATTGCAAATATGTGTCTTGATGGATAGGAACAGTGTGTCTAGGGTGCTGTAAGACACCCCTCTAAAGACAAGAAATGGGCTCCAAAAGTAACAACGGTACGATATGCCGACGATTTCGTGATCACAGGCGCAACCCCTCGGCTGCTAACATATCGAATCAAACCAGCTGTTGAGAAGTTCCTGAGGGAACGTGGCCTACTCCTACACCCGGATAAAACGTTCATTACCAATGTTAAAAAAGGGTTTGACTTCCTTGGATATAATTTCAAATTGTATCCTACTACTGGCAATACACGCGGCCTTAAGATGCTGATCAAACCCAGCAAAAACTCCGTTAAGAAAGTTAAGAAAACTCTCAAAGATTTGTTTAAGCAAGCTTGGAACTTTTCCGCTGACCTTCTTATTCTAAAACTAAACCCCATCTTGTGCGGGTGGAGCAACTATCACAATTGCGTAGTAGCTAGCGAAATCTTCAAAAGCGTAGATAGGTACTAGTGGCGAAAGCTTTGGAATTGGGCCAAGAAGAAAGCTGGTAAGAAAGGTAAGAACAAAGGTAAGAAAGCGATTAGGCAAACATATTTTAAAACAGTAGGTGGGCGAAGTTGGGTATTTCACGCAACAACAAAGAGTGGCCTGGAAGTAGAAGTATTCAACCTCAAAAGGGTTCCAATCCGACGTCACCAGTTGGTGTTGGATTAGAACCCCTTTGAGGAAGAAAATATGCAATACTTCCAAAAACGTGGTAAGAAAGATTCTTTGCTTGCGATTCAATGGACTTGGAAGCAAAAGAAAATTTTGAAAACGACGGGCTCTGTTTGTTTGGTGTGCAACCAAATCATTGATTGTGAAGCAGAGGTTGAGATGCATCATGTGAAACCTAAGAAATTGGGTGGAAGTGATAATATCAAAAACCTAATTATGCTTCATAAACAATGTCATGCACAAGGTACGCATAGGAAAAATCCAAAGCTTTTGGCCCGATTTGAACGGCTAGGAATCTTGAAATTGCAATGAGTTTAATCTATTGCAACTTTCGTGAATACACCGGCATTCAAGAGTTTCCATGCTTGAGCCGTGTGCGGTGAAAGTCGCATGCACGGTTCTACAGGGGGGAAAGCTTGAGAGAGCCTACCTATCCGACTTTAATCAGTCCTTAGAGTCCCAATCGACGGGCTGGTTTGACACCTCGATGTCGGCTCATCGTGTCCTCTTGCTGTAGTTGGTAAGAAGGGTTAGACTGTTCGTCTATGAAAACGGTACGTGAGCTGGGTTCAGTGCGTGGTGACACAGCACGGCTCTTCTCTGTGGTAGTTTATTGGACAGTTCCATTGGCTTTTTAGTACGAAAGGACCTGAAAGTCCACACCTCTGGTCTATCAGTTGTGTTTTAAAAACGCATTGCTGAGCAGCTAAGTGTGCAAACAGTATGGCTGAAAGCATCTTAAGCCAGAAAGTTGTGGAAAACCATGTCTCTTTTTTGGTAGTAGACTATTACCTATATCGGTACATTGTAAAAAAACGAAAGTTTAAATTTTTTTAAATATAAATAATTTGCAAGAGTATACGAAAAAAATAGAGTATAAAACTTTTTTATAATTTTTTTTTATAAAAAAAAATGGTGGGTGTAGCTTAAGGGTAGAGCATTGGTCTGTGGATCCAAAGGTTGCAGGTTCAAATCTTGTCATTCACCAGTTTTTTTCTTTTTTTTTTTTTAATTTAGATGTTTTTTTCTTTTTTTATTAATAAAGATGCAAGGTAGCCAAACGTCCAGATTTTTGTTGAAGTATTGTCGAGAGGCAATATGCAAAACCCTGGAGTGATTATGCTCATATTAGTAGCCAATAGTCTATAATAGTAAGCTTCAAAAATTTTTTTTTTGACGAGTTTTTAGACGGCCGTATTGCCCTTGGTTTCTACTTTAAAAAGTAGAGTGAATCGGTCTCTCAGTAAAAACACAATTTTGTTTTATGAGGAGCACAACAAAACCAAACAATAAGATTCTCCATCTTGGAATTATTTATATATACAAAAACGAGTGTGTTTTTCTTTCTTTTTGCTTTTTTTTTAGAACAAAAAAAAAGAGAGAGATGCAGAATTCCTCTCTAGCTCAGCGGTTAGAGCGTTTGGCTGTTAACCAAAAAGTCGAAGGTTCAATTCCTTCGAGGGGAGCTTTTTTGAATATTTACACTATACAATAGTTATTTTTTTTTATGGTGTAACAATAGCCTCCGACTCATAAAAGATTTATTTTTTATTGTTACACCATAAAAAATGAATTCATTTTTGTTTTGCGCCAATAGCTCAATTGGATAGAGTATTGTACTACGGATGCAAGGGTTGTGGGTTCAAGTCCTGCTTGGCGTAGGCTTTTTTTTGTTTTTTTTTTTCGCTTTTTTTTACTGCAAAGCAAAAAAAAGGCAAGATAGCTCAATGGTAGAGCATACGTCTCATAATCGTATGGTTAGGGGTTCAATTCCCTTTCTTGCCAATAATCTTAAATTTTTTTATTTTTGTTTTTTTCTTTGATTAAAAAGAAATAAATAGGACATTTATTCTATAGCCTTTTTTAAGGGTTTGTAGCTCAATTGGCAGAGCATCGAGCTTTTAACTCGCAGGCTAGGGGTTCGAGTCCCCTCGAACTCATCATAAAAATAAATAAAGTATAAAAAAATAAAATGAGTCAATCTTTTGCTTTGGTGGCAACAGGTGCATTGATTAGTGTTTTTTAGATGATGAAATCTAAAAACCCAGTGCACTCTGTTTTTTATTTGGTTTTGTAGTTTTTGCATTGTTCTGGCCTTTTGGTCTTGTAGGGCCTTGAATATTTTGTTTTGTTGCAATTGTAGGTTTATGTTGGAGCACTTGCTATTTTGTTTTTGTTTGTTGTGATGCTTTAGGATATTCCTTCTACAGAAATTCTTGCACATCAACGAGGAACTTATCCTGTTGCAGGAGTCTTGGGTCTTTGTTAGATTATTGCTGCTGTTTTGGCCTTGATTCAACCTGTTTCTGAAAGTCCTTTTCAAACACTTCCAATGCCTACAGCCCTACAGAGCAATACAAATTCTGAATTTGTAAGTAGGTCTGGTCATTATTCTTTTTGGAATAATTATAGGACTGCAACTTCTACTGTTGCAAATCTTGGAATTGCATAGTATGGAGTACATGCAGATTAGTTGATTATTAGGAGTTTGTTGTTGTTGGTTGCAATGGTTGGAGCAGTTGGTCTAACCTAGAAACGTCCTGTTTCTGTACCTAATCAAGATGTATTTGCACAACACTATGTTGATTTCCAAAAAGTTGTGGTACAAATTCCTCAAACAAAAGCTTCATAAAAAAAGACACCATTTATATTTATCTTTTTCTATGTTTTTGTTTATTTTCTTTTTTTATTTTTCTAATGAAAACTTCTCTCAAAAAATTGCGTGGTAGCTTGTGGGATCAACCCATGTAGGTGGTCGCGCAGAATCATTTGATTAGTTATCCAACACCTTCTAATTTGAATGGAAATTATAATTGGGGTGTGTTGGCTGGATTGTGTCTTGTTTTGCAAATTAGGACTGGAATTTTCTTGGCAATGCATTATACTGCTCATGTTGATTTGGCATTTCATAGTGTTCAACACTTGATGCGTGATGTGCCTAATGGTTGGTAGTTGCGTTATTTGCATGCAAATGGAAGGAGCTTGTTTTTTATTGTTGTTTATATGCATCTTTTCCGTGGTTTGTACTATACAAGTTATGCACAACCTCGTGAATTTGTATGGTTGGTTGGAGTCATTATTTTGTTGATTATGATTTTGACAGCTTTTATTGGTTATGTATTGCCTTGGGGTCAAATGTCTCTTTGGGGAAGGACCGTTATTACAAGTTTGGCAAGTGCTTTGCCTGTGGTTGGAACAAGCATTGTTGGTTGGCTATGGGGAGGATTCTGTGTAGATAACCCTACTTTGAACCGTTTCTTTAGTTTTCACTACTTGTTTCCTTTCTTGTTGAGCAGGTTGAGCTTGGTTCATCTTGCTGCATTGCATCAATATGGATCTACAAACCCTTTGGGAATTAATGCACAAAGGGATTTGGTGAACTTTTATCCTTACTTCTATACAAAAGATTTGGTAGCTGCTTTGGCATTGAGTTTTGGAGCTGCCTATTTGGTGAATTTCAACCCTGAACTTTTGGGGCACCCTGATAATAACATTCCTGCAAACCCTTATTCCACACCTGCTCACATTGTGCCTGAATGGTACTTCTGCGCGCCAATGTGCTGTCATCTTCGTTGGCAAGTTGTCTTGCCCGGCATTGTTGTGTTCTTCCTTGTTTATAGGATGTGCCGTAAAACACTGACCCGGTAGGGTTCTGGGAACGGAATACTACTGAGCGGGTCTGAAAGCAACTTGAGTGAGGAAGGATCTCACAAGAATAGTTTGCCAGTTATGAGTGGTATGGATAAGTTCATGAACTTGATTTACAGCCCCTCCGTGCCACCATGCACCTTTGCTCTACTCCTTCTAGTGGGCATTGTAGGATTGGTACTCCCTCCTGGAAGTGGGGAGTACTGTTACGCAATAATCCTAGGAAACGCCTCTCAGGCGACGTTGTTTTACAACAGGTTGCAAGGTCCTAACCCACTCGATAGCGAAGTTAATGGAACTTTGGCATTGCCCAAGGGCCGAAAGGTTCCGGGGAAGCGATCCTTCGTAGTAGGACGTGACTACTCTGTAGTTACTGCTGAAGGGAGGAAGGTGAATGGCAGCTAGAAGGGTACTCGTATTATCCCTCACCGGTGCACGATGTTGCTTGACTAGCTGCACAACCGAAATGATATGGAGCGTCGTCATAAGCTTATCCACTACGTTGCGGACTTGCAGACTCTTAAGCTTGCGTATGAATCTATTAAGTCCAAACCTGGGAATATGACTCGAGGAGCAACTGATGAAACTTTGGATGGTATCTCTTTGGAATACCTTCAGAAGATTTCTAAGGAGCTGCGTAGGGGTACTTATGAGTTTACCGCGGCTCGTCGAATTTACATTCCCAAACCTGGGAAAACAGAGAAGCGTCCACTGACTATTGCTTCTCCTCGTCAGAAGGTTATCCAGAAGGCCATGGAGTTGGTACTTTCCATCATCTATGATCCTCTGTTTCTTCCTTCTTCTCATGGATTTCGTCCTCAGAAGTCCACCCATTCCGCTCTGAAAATGATTGAGAACCAATTTAAGGGTGCAGATTGGTTTATCGAGGCGGACATTACCAAATGTTTCGACTCTATTGACCACCGCAAACTTATGGAAATCATCAGCCGCGAGGTTCATTGCCAAAAGACCTTGGCGTTGATTCGCTCTAGGTAGAAGGCCGGGTTTGTGGAATTTGGGGGTCTGGCCCAAAAGGCTCAGATGGGAACTCCACAGGGGAGTGTACTCAGTCCGCTTCTTTGCAATGTCTTTCTTCATGAATTTGACAAATTTATGGGTCAACTTATTCAGACTCATGACAAGGGTGTTTGTCGACGCCAATTGCCTGCCTATACCCGCTTGTGCTTTCGTATCGGGAAAGCTGGCTCTTTGAAGCAGAAGAAACAACTTCGTCAAGAACTACGTAAGATCCGTAGGAGGGATCCCATGGATCCTAGTTTTATTCGCGTGCGTTGCGTGCGTTATGCGGATGACTTCCTTATCTCTGTCATTGGCCCTCGCAGGCTGGCAGTTCAGATTAAGGACCTGGTTGGGCACTTCCTTAGGAATGAGCTTGGGCTGAATTTGAATGAAGGCAAGACTTTCATTACATCTGCTACCCGTGACAAAGCTCACTTCTTGGGTACCTATATCCAGTGGCGTCAGCCAGTGGATAAGAAGGTAATCCTAACGAAGGCTGGGGTTCACGCTCGGGTCACCTCTCGTATTGGAATTCTAGCCCCTCTGGATAAATTGATCGAGAAATTGGTCATTCGGCAATTCATGAAATGGAATCCTAGTGGCACTCGTTTGCTTGCTAAAGGAGTTGGTCGTTTGGTCAATCTTGACCACGCAGACATTATTGCGTATTACAACGCAGTTGTCCGTGGTATCCTGTCTTATTACACTTTCGCTGATAATCGTAGTAGTCTCGGAGTCGTAGTGCGATATCTGCACATGAGCTGTGCCCGCACTTTGGCTTTGAAGTACAAACTTCGCTTTATGGCCAAAGCTTATAAGAAGTTCGGATCCCGTTAGGCTTGTCCGAATACTGAAGTTGGTTTGTATCATCCAGGTTCTCTTGCGCGTATCCGCCAATTTAACTTGAGCTCTCCAGTTACCCTGAAGATGCTTGAGCGAAGTTGGGCAGGAAAGCTCACACGCAGTAACCTAGGTTTGAGCTGTGTCATTTGTGGTAGGATTCCCGCTCAGATGCATCATGTCCGAACCATTAAGGAGCTTCAATCCCGTAAGCACCTTGACTGGTTCACAATGCAAATGACGGCAATTAACCGCAAGCAGGTGCCTCTCTGTCGAGACCACCATGCCAAGTTGCACCAGAACAAGCTGACTCCAGTTGAACGTCAATTGTTTGCTAATGGTTGTGCTCAGCTTGTTGCCGCGAAGAAGCCCGCTGGGAGTAGGGTGTGAATTTGTCGCTCTTTTATTATTTCGATTGTGATTGTACTGTTCGCTGGAGAGCCTAGTGCATTGAAAGGTGCATGCTAGGTTCGGAGGGCAGGTTGGTCGACTAAAAGGCTTGGGAAGTCTCATGTCGTCCCGTCTGACCCCTAGAGTGGGTTTACGCCATTTTGCGTAGCATTCCTAATAAGCTTGCAGGTGTGGCTGCTATTGGTTAGGTATTTGCAGCTTTGGCAGCTTTGCCCTACTTGCACAAACCCAATTGCCGTGGACCTTCCTTCCGAAGGTTGCATCAAGTGTTGGTTTGGGCTTTGATTGGTGACTTTATGTTGCTTACTTATTTGGGACACCAACCTGTAGAACCACCTTTTGTATTGCTTGGACAAAGGGCAACTGTTTCTTTCTTTACATTGCTGAGGGCTTTGTGTGTAAGGGCATGGGCTGATCAATTCTTGGCTTTTTCTTAGAAAAACAGTAGGTCTCAAAATTATAGCCAAAGGGCTGCCTTATTTTTATTTATTATGTTTTTTTATAAAATTTTTGAATACAAAAAATTATAGAATTTCATTTAAATGTGAACGCGAATGTGGCGGAAATGGTAGACGCGATAGCTTCAGGTGTTATTGGGGGGTCATCACTCCTTACAAGTTCAAATCTTGTTGTTCGTAAAAAACAAAAAATAAAAAACAGAGTGTAGCGCAGTTGGTAGCGTGTCGGCATAGGGAGTCGAAGGTCACTGGTTCAAATCCAGTCTCTCTGAATTATGGAAGTTAGGCGGGGGATTTCAAGAAATATTTAAAATATTATGGTACAAGCAGCAAAATTGATTGGAGCAGGAAGTGCTTTGATTGCTTTGGCAGGAGTGGGTGCTGGAATTGGAATTGTTTTCGGTGCTTTGATTCAAAGGAGGAGTCGTAACCCTACAATGGCAAAAGCATTGATGGGATATGCATTGTTGGGATTCGCACTCTGTGAAAGTGTAAGGTTGTTCAGGTTGTTGGTGACTTTCTTGATTTTGTTTGGATCAAGAATCAAATACTTAATAATCTTTAATTCTATAAATATATATATTTCATAAAAAATTTTTTTATGAAGGTGGAAATGTGGCCGAGAGGTTTAAAGCGTTGGCTTGCTAAGCCATTGTGTTTTTTGAAAGCACCGGAGGTTCGAATCCTTTCATTTCCGTTTTTTCTCTTGTTTTTTTTTGCTTTTTTTTTGCATTTTTTTTTTGCATTTTTTTTTTGCATTTTTTTTTTGCAATGCAAAAAAAAAGCCAAAAAAAAAGCCAAAAAAAAAGCAAAAAAAAAAGCCAGGGTAGCTCAGTGGTAGAGCAAGAGACTGAAAATCTCTGTGTCGTTTGTTCAATTCAAACTCTTGGCAACTTTATTTTTAAAAAAATAAATATAAAATTATTATAATTCTTTTTTTTGATATTTTAAAGTCTTCATCGTCTAGGGGTTCGGACATAGCTCTTTCACAGCTAAAACGTGAGTTCAAATCTCACTGGAGATAAATTAATAAAATTTTCATATGAAATAGAAATCTCTTTTTTTATTAAATAATTATGAGTTATAAAAATAAAAAACTTTAGTCTTCTAAATTTAAAGGCAGGGGATAGCTTTTGTATCAAAATTAGTGGCATCAATCTAAACAGTCCAAAAAAATGAACAAATAGTCTAAATATAAGGTAAAAGTACATTCTACTGAATAGGGTCGACCTCTTTCTAAATATCAAATGCTTAAAACAATTGCCTTTGGTCATGACCAAAGGCAGTCTCTGCTCGGGTATAACCATAAAAAAAGTGTTTTTCTTCGTCTTCCTCAAACAAAAAAACAAATGGATGGTTTTCATTATTATGGAAGGAATCAACAATTTTTTCTTTGTACAAATCATACAAAAAAATATTCTGTGATGAAGAAAGGGCTTTTGAACTTTTATAAATAGAAATAGTCTATTCCAAAAGAAAATTCTAAAAGGATAAGCAATAAAGAAAGCTCTTCTCAAATTTTTTGGTCTGGAAATTTTATGCCTTCTACAACACTTTCTAAAGGGTCTAGCTTTCTTGATAAAAAAAATCTTCGTATAATGGTAAAACGTTTGTGGTTTTTTGATAATGCAGCACCTATTCCTGGAGTTTCTTCTCTTAAAAAAAAGAAAAGGCTCAAGAGTACAAAATTGCAATCTTTTAAAACAATTAAAAGTTGGTATGAAATTTATAATAAAAAACAAATGAAAGTTTTTTTTGGGGTTCTTAAAAATAATAAATTTTCTAAAAATTGGAATGCAATTCTGTTGATGGAATCTATGTATCAAAGTCATTTTCGAAAAAGGGCTTTTACTTAGAATAGGCAACAAAGAAATAGTTTGGCCTATTGTCGTAATACAATTCATAATGGATCTTTTATTAAAAAGCTTCGTTTTGTAAATATGAGGGCAGATTAGACTCTTCCAAAAAATGTAGAGCTTGTTCTTCATCGTCTTTAGAGTTTTTATGCACCTTTGTTTTTTCTTCTGAAAAAAAACTAATCATCTTTTTTCTATAATGAAAAGGCTCCCACGTGGTTAGTATCATAGCAAAAGCTTTGTTTACTGGTAAAAAAAAAAATAAAAATTTTAATATTTATATATTTTTTCTGTATTTGTTTATTTAAACTCTATAAAATTATTTCTATTTTTTTTTTTTATTATTTCTAAAAATAAAATGGGGTGTAGCCAAGTGGTAAGGCACTAGGTTTTGGCTCTAGCATTCGGAGGTTCGAGTCCTCCCTCCCCAGAATTAATAATTTTTTCATAGATTTGTCTAATTCTCTTTTTTTCTATAAAGATGGCACGTATAAATAATGCACGTAATCTACGAAGTTCTGTGTGGGCAAATCCAACCTTTTGTGCTTTTTGTGCAAAAAAAGAAAGGGTATTTTCTTGGACAAAAATGCTCCAAAGTACAAACTCTACTTTTTCTTTTATCAATAAAGTATTGGTAAAAAAAAAGAAAAATCTAAAAAAAAAAAATAGCAGTATTTTGAAAGGAACACGATCTATTGTTTATTGTTCTTCTCATAGCAATACCATTATGCCTTTTTTGTCTAAAGCTGCTCCTATGATGGTACAATTTCAATAGAAGAAGCTTCTTTTTTTGCAAAGCAAAATCAACAAAAAAAAAGTTTTTAAAGAAGGAAAAAATCGTAAAAGCTTTCGTCCTGTTAAAAAAAATCAGTTTTCATAAATTTTTAAATTTTTCTTAAAAAAAAATTCTTTTTATTATATATTCTATTTTTTATTTTTTGGCTTTTTTTTTGGCTTTTTTTTTGGCTTTTTTTTTGCATTGCAAAAAAAAAATGCAAAAAAAAATGCAAAAAATAAATGCAAAAAATAAATGCAAAAAAAAAATGCAAAAAAAAAGCAAAAAAATAAACTAAAAATATATTTTTTTATGACTCTAATTATTAATAAAAAAAAGAAAAGCTTTCGAGGAAAGATGGCAGAATGGTTATTGCGCCAATTTGGAAGGTTGGTTCCCTTTTGGGATTGTTGGTTCGATTCCTACTCTTTCCGATTTTTTTTGTCGATTTTGTTTTACATTTTTAAGAAAAAATACAAAAGAGAAAAACAAAATAAATATAAAATTATAAAATTTTTTATTTTTAATAGAGAAGAAAAAAAATTATAACAAAAATGCTTTTTTGTTATAATAAAAAAAAGCAAAAGAAAAAAATATAAAAAAAATAAATATAGAAAAGAGCTCTAAAATGTTGAAGTCGTTTTGTACTCTGTTTTTTTATAAATTCTTCTAAAAAAGTTTAAAGAGGGAGTAGCGCAGATGGTTAGCGCATTAGTCTGTCACACTAAAGGTCGGGGGTTCAAATCCCCTCTCTCTCGTTAATAATTGGGTATGATCTTGGCCCTGCTCGAGCGCGTGCAAAATGTTTAACACATGCAAGTCTTTATTTTTATAATATTTTTATAAAATATATAAAAGTAGGCGTACGGGTGCGTAAAAACCGAAAAGTTCATAAATGGAAAGGTTAAAAACCATAAAATAGAAAACTATATTTTTAGAGAAAGTTCGGTTTGGATTAGGTTGTTGGGAACAAAAAAATGTTGTATAAAATTTTTATATGTGGTAAAAGCACCCCAAGCCAAGGATCCATAGTCTTCCTAAACGGGGGAAAGGCCACAGTGGGACTGAAACAAGGCCCATCCGCATTTGCGGCAGCAGTGAAGAATCTTTGACAATGGGCGAAAGCCTGATCATGCATTTTTGCGTAAGATATGAAAGAAAAGATTTCATCTATTAAGAGAAGGCAAATTGTCGTAACTCTTCTTTATTTTTGTCAAAGAACTAGAAAACTTTGAACTTTTTAAAAAGGTTTATAAAAATAAATTTTTTTTATTTTGAAAGATCAAAAATAAAATCCCTGGCAAACTCTGTGCCAGCCGCCGCGGTAATACAGAGAGGGAAAGTGTTGAGCAAATGGACTAGGCATAAAATGTGGGTAGGTTGTTTATTTGGTTATTATTGTATTCTTTTGAAAAATCAAAAGAGCATAAAAAAACAAATTTTCTTGAATATTAATATGGGTAAGGGAATGGCCCTAGAACTGGTAGAATAGTAGCATAAGGGTTGGAACGTCAAAAGCGAAGGCACTTACCTGATTAATAATTGACACTGAGCCACGGAAGTGTGGAGAACAAATGAGATTAGAGACCTCAGTAGCCCACACCGTCAACGATGAGTGCTTTACAGATCTTTTTCTGTAAACGCCAAATGTAGAAGCACTCTGCCTGGGGAGTACTGTCGCAAGGCAGAAACTCAAAAGAATTGACTGTTCGACAGAACAATGGTGGAACATTGGGGTTTAATAGAAAACAACGTCTAAAACCTTACCAATATTTGCATGTAGATTATTTATCTTTTTTTCTTTTATGAAAAAAGATAAAAAGATCAAAAATGAATACATTTATATATATTTTTTTCTTCTTATTTTTTTTTTCACAAAAGGTAATAATCAAAGAACCCGAAGACGAGCGACCTAGACCTGAGCAGGTTGAAGGGTGGATAATATCTACCATGGAAGACCGAACCCGTGACTGTGGCAATAGTCTGGGATGACTTGGGCCTAGGAGTGAAAGGCTAATCAAGCTCGTGCATAGCTGGTTTTTGTCGAAACACATTTAGGTGTGGCATTGATGTTATCTTACAGAATTTATGGAAATTCTTGGGTATGGGTGGGTCTAAGCTGCTACGTTCCCGTGAAAACGCTGAATTTTTGTAAAGTTTGCATCAATAGAAAGGCTCTGGGTGCAAAGGTCCAGAGCCAAAAGGGAAACAGCCCTGAAAGTTTGTTAAGGTCCTTAAAAAAGAGCTTCGTGGAAACAAAAGTTTAAAAGCATAGACCCTCCCGAGGTAGGCTTGGAAGCAGCCAGTCTGGTATGAAAGCGTAATGGCTCACGGAGAGAGCTTCGAAGCATTCGATATATACGGGGCCCTAGCTCTTTACCTATACAGCTTTTGCATTTCATAATTATGAACATAAAAAATCAAATCATTTTTTATTGGAACATTATCAAAAATAAATGAATTTTTGAGTGTGACAACATAAAAAATGAATTTTTGAGTGTTCTTTTTTTTTTGCATTTTTTTTTTGCATTTTTTTTTTGCATTTTTTTTTTGCAATGCAAAAAAAAAGCCAAAAAAAAAGCCATATCTTTTGATACATTTTTTTTTTATAAATATTTTTATACAGAACATTTATTAAAAAATCTTTTTATTTTATAAAAATAAAAAAAAACTAGACCAATTTTTGGAATTTTAGCATTTTTTATACCAGACTTAGTGCCTGTGTGTGTGAATCCTGGTTTGGACTGTATATAAAAATTTTATTTTTTTCTCGATCTATTATTATTTTAAATCTCCTTTTTTTTATATAAAATAGATCTACACAGGCGTTGCATGGCTGTCGTCAGTCCGTGGTGCTATACCGTTTTTGTGCTTTTTTTTGCGCTTCTTACGGACATCTCCCCTACCAGAATTCCAATAAAAAATTTTTTTGCTTCTGGAGTGTGAAACTCTTGATGGTTTTGCCTTAATCTGGGTTCACGTCTAGTCATCATGGCCCTTATATATTGGGATACACCTGTGTTACAATGGAATATACAATTTGTTACAAAGGATTCTTTTTTTTTGCTTTTTTTGCTTTTTTTTTGGCTTTTTTTTTGCATTGCAAAAAAAAAATGCAAAAAAAAAAGCAAAAAAAGCAAAAAAAAACAATAAAAAGCCTTCGTCAACAAATAAAATATTCCTTAATTCAGATCATACCCTGCAACTCGGGTATGTGAAGCTGGAATCATTAGTAATCGTGGATTAGCCTGCCACGGTGAAATTTAGAAGTTTGTCGAGAGTACACACCGCCCGTCACATTGGAAAAATTGTATGGACTAGAAAACCGAAAAAATTTTTTTTTATCTATTTAAATTTTTTTGTATTTGTTGTTTAAAAAGCAAAAATACAAAAAAACAAAGTTTTTATACTTTTGTATAAATAATGAAAACACGTTTTTTTTATTGAAAGTTTGTGTGATGATTGCGATGAAGTCGTAACACGGTTGTTCTACGGGAACGTGGAGCAGGAACGAATTTTTATTATGAAATATTTTTTTTTTACAGACAATTGAATAAATTATTTCATTTTATATTTATAAATATTATTCTAAACTTACACTATTTTTTAATCTTTATTTTTTTTTTTGAAAATTCTAGAAAAAAAATGTACACATTTCTATATTTATATCTATATAAATATAAACAAAGATAATGATCAATATTTTTACAAAGATTCCAAGGGTTGAAGTAGCCCTGTGCAACAATAAAAAATGATTTCATTTTTTATGAACAAAAAAATGTTTAAGTCCTCTTTAACTCAGCTTTTTTTTGCTTTTTTTTTGGCTTTTTTTTTGGCTTTTTTTTTGCATTGCAAAAAAAAAATGCAAAAAAATACAAAAAAAAAAACTACAATAAAAGTATATTTGTAATTTTCTGTAATATATTTATACTATAGTTTTTTTAGAATGATGATATATTCTAAAAAAATAATCCTTATAATAATTTCATTGTAAAAAGATTATAAACAAATAGTAAGAAAATATGAATGCAGTCTTATTTTTGTTTCATTTTAAAAAATTATAATTTTTTTTCTTTTTATTTTTTATTATAATCTTATTCGCTATTTTTTTATAGACGAGTTCAAAAAAAAATACTTTTATATAAATCCATAAAAATTAATAAACAAATACTAAAAAAAATTTTAAACATAGAAAAAATGTAAAAAATGAAAGCATAGATCATTGCAGTGTAGAGGAGTGGTTCCCTTGCGAGACTCATGCTCTCGAGACAACAGTTCAAATCTGTTCACTGCACACTCTATTTTTTATTATAAAAAAATAAAAAATAAATAAAATATATAATTCTAAATGTTATATAGAAATATTCAAAAAAAAAGATATACATAAAGTTGAGTGAGTAATAGTTATATGGTAGGTTATGTGGTGTAGTTAGTTCAACCTGTAGAGTAGTTGTTACAGTATGCACCTAAAGTTGCAATGTAATAGTTACAAGGTTACACTCGCGGTGGAATAGTGGTATTAAAATAAAAAAGAACAGTCTAGAGTCTATAGTGTATAGAGTATAGTGTACAGAATATAGTGTATATATCCGTAAACTAGAAAAGAAAGAAAAGGTTAAAACTGAGGTGGTAGAGTATAGTAGTATAGTGCTATAATGGTAGGATAGTAAGGAATAAAAAGAAATCCGTAAGGTTGAACAAGTAGTTATATAGTAGAATAAAATAGAATAAGAATGAAATATAATAGAATAGATATAAAATATAATAGAATAGAATAAAAATAAATACTAATCCGGGGGGGGGGGTTAATTAGTGTATTGCACACAAAATTTAAAATTTCTAGAATTTCTTTATTTACGTTTTATAACTTATTGAATGAACAATTTTATTTATAAAATTTATTTATTGAATGATTTTATTTATAAAATTTATTTAGGAAATATATTTTTTTCTTACTATTTGTTTATAATCTTTTTACAATGAAATAATTATAAAGATTATTTTTTTTGTTTATCATCATAAATTCAAAAAAAACATTATAATATTTTTATTCTTAAAAATGCATTTTATCTAAATTTATAAAATTTCTTATCATTGTATTCTATTTGTACGAAATAACAAATAGATTTTTTTAATCATTTAAATATTATTTTTTTATAAGCCAATAATCTTAAATTTTTTTATTTTATTGCAATAGAACAAAGAACGAAAATTTCTAAATATAGGTATACAAATTCTTAATAAATGCATAAGAAATAAAAAAATAAATATAAAAAATAAAATTATAGAATGATTTCTATGGTATGGAATTTGTGGAATGTAAGTGCAGACGCACCTATGGCGTGGCAGAAATTGTTTCAAGACCCTGCTACATCTAACATGGAAGGAATTGTAGACCTTCATGCTGATATTTGTTTTTTCTTGATTGTTATTTTGGTCTTGGTATTGTGGTTGGGTGCTCGAATTCTTGTGAGCTTTCATCATAATTTGCAACCTGTTCCCAAGCGTTTTAATCACCATACTTCTTTGGAATAGGTTTGGGCAATTTTGCCTTCTGTAATTGTAACATTGATTGCATTGCCTTCTTTGTCTCTTGTATACACTTATGATGATTAGGTAAGCAAACCTGCATTGACTGTAAAGGTAGTTGGTTCCCAGTGGTATTGGCGTTATGCAATGAATGAGCATGTTCAAATGAACTAGAGTCAACAAGCTAAAGATTTGTTGCTCCAGTCTTCATTTATTTTATATTTTTGAATTTAAAATGAAAAAAAAAATCTATATTATATATTAAAAAATGTATAATTTTTAAAAGAGTTCTAAATTTAATAATAAACTCTTTTGTGCTAAATTTATTTTATTTATGGGTTTTTTTTTTATACCTCAAATATTTTTTTAGTTCCAAATTATGAAGGAAAAAGGTTTATATATATTTATTTTTATAAAAAAAAAAGAATTTTAATATTCGTGTATTCTACAAATGTATCTATTTTGAATATAACAGAGCATAGAAAAAAATTTTTTTATTTATTGTATTTTTTATTATTATAATCTCTCTTTTTCAAAATACATTATGCCAACCCAAAATTTTTTTTGAATTTAATCTCATAATATGCATGAAAAAAATATGATTCAAATGAAAAATATAATTTTTTGTTTTTATTATTGGTTTTTGAAAAACCATAAAATTTAATGCAATATATTGTTTCTAAAAATGAAAAATATATTTTTTTGAAAAAATAAATAAAAATTTTTTTTGTATAAAAGAAAAATAGCTAATAAATAAAAAAATGTATTTGAATGCTGTTTTTGCGCCTTTTTAGGGGAGTGCTTTGGCTGGTTAGATGGGTGGTTGGCTTGGTGCTCGTGGTAGGGGATGTGTAACCATTCTTGGCTAGGGTACAAGTACTCTGTTGAGCTATTTTATTTTTTATGAAATTAGGTCTATGGGTTCTCCTGTTGTTCTTTCTTTGGGAAATTGGTTTGGTGCTCATACTGTTACTGTTGAATGGCTTTAGTGTTTTGATGCACTGAGTGCAGCGATGATGGTAACAGTATGTACTGTGAGTTTTTGTGTGCATATTTATAGTTT
>CADDIJ020002952.1:0-31747 GCA_902809745.2 Tetradesmus lagerheimii
CCGCTGCTGGCTGCCGCCCAACATGCAGCAAACGCGACTTGGATGGGTTCAACCGCTGCCCTGACGCTTCCGCAAAATCCTCCATGCAGCCAAGGAAAGTGGGGACATTCGCAAGCGACAGCAGAAACACCTCGGCATCATCCGCATACCGTGCTGCTATAAGCTGCTGACTAGCTGCAACAATACCAATGCCGCGCTGCTTCAGGAAGCACAACAACGCCTGTCCAACGAACAAATACAGCAGAGGTGCAAGGGGCAGCCCTGACGCACCCCAGCCTCACACTTGTAGAAGGGGCTGCAGAAACCATTTGCTGTGGCGCATGTGTATGTCTCCGTCAGCAGAACTTGCATCCAGCTGACGAAACCCTGCCCTACACCCAGTGCTTGGGCCACATCATACAACAATGAGCGATCCACAGTATCGTAGGCTTTCGCAAAATCCGTGAAAACAACTACCGCCATCTGCCGCCGCTCATGCAGTAGAGCAGGTAGCATTTGCAGCAGCCTGATGCTATCGCCAATATGCCGATGCTGCAAAAATGCGGACTGCGCAGGGTGTATAACATCGCCTGCCTCTGCCAGCAGCCGGTTAGCAAGTAGCTTAGCTAAGATGCGGTAATCATAGTTGAGCAGCTGGATTGGACGATAAGCAGCAGATGGCGCCGTTGCTAGCAGCGCTATACTCAGCAATTGGCGCGGTTCAGCGCGTCCCGGCCGGTTTTCTGGATGGAGTCATACTGCCTGTCCTGAAGCCGGGTGGGGAGGTAGCAGATCCTGCTGCTTATCGTCCAATCCAGCTGCGCAACTATGATTACCGCATCTTAGCTAAGCTACTTGCTAACCGGCTGCTGGCAGAGGCAGGCGATGTTATACACCCTGCGCAGTCCGCATTTTTGCAGCATCGGCATATTGGCGATAGCATCAGGCTGCTGCAAATGCTACCTGCTCTACTGCACGAGCAGCGGCAGATGGCGGTAGTTGTTTTCACGGATTTTGCGAAAGCCTACGATACTGTGGATCGCTCATTGTTGTATGATGTGGCCCAAGCACTGGGTGTAGGGCAGGGTTCCGTCAGCTGGATGCAAGTTCTGCTGACGGAGACATACACATGCGCCACAGCAAATGGTTTCTGCAGCCCCTTCTACAAGTGTGAGGCTGGGGTGCGTCAGGGCTGCCCCCTTGCACCTCTGCTGCATTTGTTCGTTGGACAGGCGTTGTTGTGCTTCCTGAAGCAGCGCGGCATTGGTATTGTTGCAGCTAGTCAGCAGCTTATAGCAGCACAGTATGCGGATGATGCCGAGGTGTTTCTGCTGTCGCTTGAGAATGTCCCCACTTTCCTTGGCTGCATGGAGGATTTTGCGGAAGCGTCAGGGCAGCGGTTGAACCCATCCAAGTCGCGTTTGCTGCATGTTGGGCGGCAGCCAGCAGCGGCAGCTGCGCCGGGTGGGGCAGCGCAGAATGTGGGCGGCATGCAGGCTGTGCAGCGCGCCAAATCTCTGGGAGTGTTTTTTGGTGAGCGTGGCAATAGCAGCGTGGATTGGGAGGGCAGGCTGGAGACAGTGCGTCGCCGCATGCAAAATATCAGTCGCATCTCCGAGCTATCTGCGTTTGGCAGGGCTTTCGCTGCTAATGCATATGCTCTGTCCACCATCCTATATGCAGCGCAGTTTGCCGGGCAGTTGCCAGCTAATGTGCCAGAACAGCTCAGCAGATGGACGGCAGCGCTTGTTGATGCTGGCTTGGGGCCTGAGGATGATCTTAGGCGTGCCCCTGGCATCCCTGGGGACTGTATGGCTGCACATCCTAGGTGTGGTGGGTTTGGCCTTCTGCCCGTTCATCATCATTTGTTGTCTCGCTGGGCTTGTGAAGCAACCCCCCTCCTGCAGGGCGGTGCTGCACCGTGGGTGACAGTGGGACGGGAGTTGTGGACACAGTGGGGTAGCGCTGTGGATTGTTTCACACGCGCTGCTGCTGGGAGCCCTTGGGGCCTTGCATTGTGTGCCCGTCATCATATCTTCCCTGCGACTCCTGCGGATGCCTGCTTGCCATCGCCTTTGCGTGTTTTGGTGATGGGTTTGCGTGCCCTGCCGCCGTTGCGTCATGTGGGCAACCAGCCTTTGGACGTGGATGGTTTGTGCTGGGAGGCGCCGCTGTGGGCCAATCCTCTGTTTACAGTGGTACAGTCATGGCAATGGTTTGATCAACAGCGTCAGGTGGAGGTGGGCTTGGAACAGGTGGTGCCGTGTGGCCTGCTGGAGCTCCCTAAGCTACAGTGTTTGGGTCAGGCAGTGCTGCTGTTGTCAGAACTTGAACGTGTCTGTGCCTTGCCAGGGCTTTCTGCTCAGCGCTCCGCTTATGAGCGCGAGATATGGGGCACGTGGCTGCGCAGTAGACCGCAGTATGGTGATCGGCAGCAGGCTCGGCAGCATGTGCAGCATTTGCTGTCGTTTGTGCCGTCTGTGTGGCATACTGCAGCACGCGCGCACCTGGCGGCTGCCCAAGCTGCCGGTACGAGCGTTGCACAATTATCCTCTGTTTCTCCTGTGGACATTTTGATTGCGCGCGAACAGTTGTGTGCTGATTTGGGTTGGCAGCGGCCAGGGGCAGACGGTTTTATACGTTTGGCTGATCTGCAGGTTGCTGATGCCACGAAGCTACAACGTCTTGCTGCGCTTGATGCCATTGCGCCCCGCCATGCTGCCTTTGTTACTCGGGTTAGAGCCCTGGATGCCCTGCCGATGGCAGTCAGCCTGCCTGCAGTGCAGTCGGTGTTGTCTCGTTGGTGGCAGGTGCGGGTGGCTAACGTGTACAAGGAAGCGGCGTGGCGCTTGGCTTTGGATGCATTCCCTACTGCTCAACGTATGCAGACTACTGCTGCGTGTGCAGCATGTTCTGCTGCAGGGCCTGGGGTGGAGCATCATTTTTGGACATGTCCTGTTGCTATGGCGGTGCGGCGTGAGGTGGAAAGTCAACTAAGGGCGTTCAACTTGTTGCCGGCAGGTGCTGTACTGCCGTGCCGAGCTATATGGTTGGCGTGCCCCCCTCATAACGCTGTCCATCGGTTGGTGTGGGACATGGTCTGTCTTGCAGCAGTGCATGCTTTTGAGAAAGGCCGCAGGGCAGCGTGGGCTGTGTCAAGTGACCTTGGGGTACCCCAGCTGGTGGAGCAAGTGGCTGTGAGAGCAGCAGTAGGTGCTTTTTGGGATGCACTTGCGGACTTTGCTGCTACGGCTAGGGTGCCGTCACGGTATAGAAATCGGCTGCTCACACAACAGCCTTTTATTGCCTGGCATACTGTGTTGCGTGGCAATGGTTTGTGTGTGGTGCGGCGGTGATGGCCTTCTTCTCACTGTGTGTACGTGCTTTCTCTGTGAACTTCTGACACGCCAGAGCTAGCCGTCTTGCTTTGCAGGAGCTGTGAGTTGCCGTGTCGCTGCTGCAAAATGTAGTTGTGCGGCCCTTGCAGCAGCTGGCTTGTCCTCTGCTCTCTCTCCCTAGTTTGTCGCCTCAGACCGCCGCCTGCCAGGCTGTGTTGCTGCTGGTGGGTGATGTTCTGTGGGTTCAGCCCGCCCGCTACACTGCATAAAGTGCAGCTTGCTGTCACTGACACTGTTTACACTAGTCCTTTGTTGCCTTTGTTTAGCATCAACACTGCGTGTGCTGTGACTGACGGCTTTGCCTGCAAGGCCATATGTCAAGTTACACACACAGAGAGACTTTCTGGGGTGAGTCTCCTTGAGTGACAGCCTGTTTTGCTGAGTCATCTGCGACGTTCCAGATTTTCGGGTGTTCGTTGCAACGTAGTTGCCTGTGCACACCGTGTAACCCCTCTTCTTCTCTTCTACTTGCACAGCTGGTGTATGAGCACACGGTTCCTCTGGCATCTGGCCGGTACCTATGCTTTCCAGCTGACAGCGTGGGAGTTGCTGTCAGCATGAAGCACACCGTCCAGTACAGGCAGGCAGACGGGAGCCTGGGGGAGATGGAGGTTGACCTGCTGTTCCCTGGCACAGCACGCACCGTGGTGCGCCTCATGGAGGCTTGGTGGGATGCCAAGGCAAGTACCCTGCAGACAGGGGCCAACTTTGCTGCAGATTGGGTTAAGAAGGGGCCATTGTTGCCACAAGAAACTGCCATTATCTGGTCCATCTGGGTTGTGCTGTGTCAATCTGGACCATTCCTGACCAACAAATGTCAATTTCTTGTCTAATTAGACAGTGGCAGATGACTGTGCTTGAATGCACAAGCTACTCCTGTGACAGTGTGTGTCTCATTGGACATGCAGACGTATAGGGAAACCATTTGTGTCAGGCTAAATCCTCCCAACCTGCACATGTTCCATTCAAGCACCAGCAGTGCTACTTGAAAGATGGGCCAGGGTATGTTGAGACCAGCAGCATGATAACACTCAAGTTCTGCTTGCACCAACTGCTCATTTGACACTCTGCTTAGTAGTGCAACTGTCTGACAGCAAGTGTTTCTTTGCTCCAGGGTGGCAAACCATCTACCAAGGAGGCCAAGGTGGCTCATTCAGCTGCCAAGCCAGACTTTCGTGCAATGCCCACGCGGTTCAAGACCAATCTGCTGGTGCTGCAATACTGACAAGGCGAGCTGCTGACTTCACTGGTGGAGGTCAAGTGAGTTGCTGAGGGTCACGTCTGGGTTTCTGTTTATATGCCAACCAAAAGTGTTGACAGGGCTGCTGATCACTTGCGCAACATTTATCTAAAGCTTCATGTCCACCTGGCCAGCTAGCCTGCTCAATCTTCATACTCCAAAGTTCAGGTTTCAGCACCAACCTATTGGTTAGGCCGGGTTTGCTTTTAATCCTTGAATCTTTGGCAAAGATTCAAAGATTCAAGAGGCTGCCCTCATGCTCATGAATTTGCTTTTAAACACGGCTTGAATCTTTGAATATTGGCCAAAAAGAGCTGCCATGTGGGGTTGCAGAAAAAAAACAAAAAACTGTTTTTCATTCCCTATACAACAACTTAAAATCTTAAGATTCAAAGATTCAAGGATTCAAAGAGGTCATTTAAGACCGAGTTCCCCTTTAGTTTGTAGCTATCTGCACAAAAATGGCAAAGATTCAAGAAGATTCAAAGGGGCTGCAAAACATGCTTAAGAATTTCTTTTTAAAAATAGGCACCCTAAACTGGCTTGCTATCATCCTGTTTTACCAAAGCCTGGTTACTTCCCAATTTCACATCTGCATGTTGACAAACATGCCCCTGATGCGTACTGCTGCTGCTGGTTGCTTTGCAGTGACGTCATGCTTGCCAACAAGGCAGCTGGCAAGCCCAACTGGTATCACCCAGCCAGCCTGACATCTGGAGGCCGCTACGCCAACGGCTCAGCACCTATGCGCTGCATACAGGCTGCCTCTGGCATGCTGGCCAGCTCCTGGCACATGTACACCAGCCGGAGGCAGAAGGCATTCGTTGGCGCTGGTCACTTACAGGCGTTGAGGGTGTCTCTGAGGAGAGCATTCCCCCTGTCTGGGGGATTGGCATGGCTGGTCTGCTGCAGCACTTTCAGGAGGCACAGGGCACCGGGTTCTACATGGTCAACTGGGGCTGCAAGGTGAGCCATGTCACTCCTCTTTGGCTGGAAGCAGCACACACAGCCAATATCTGCAGGGATATAGTTGAACTTGTACTCTGGGTTCTGCTACATACCACAGCCAGTCATCAGAATGCCAGCTAGCATTGTTGATGGGGCCGGGGACTGGGGTTCCGTCCCCAGCCTTCAGCCCCCGCATCTGTCATTCAGCTCAGGTGTACCAATGTCATGCGTATATTATCAAGTGACTTGCTTCATTTCATGCCATTTCTGCTCCACCTGCACCCACGTAACCTACTGTTGGCTGTGTGCCAATGGTTTCAACCAGAGAGTGGGTCACCCTATAGCTTCAGCACCTGTGCACTGACAGTGTGCTGCTGCTATCTCTGCTCTGATGTGCTGATGTTGAACTGCAGAATGAGTATGCCTATGGGGACCCTGACTACGTCCCCTTTCTCCCGCGCTGCATGTCGGGCCTCTGTCTGGGAGCAACCGTGAACCTTGCAATGGCAGTGCTGACCTTCTTCCAGCCAACGAGCCCAAGCCGGCCCATTGTGCAGATCAAGAAAGGCCAGCCACCACGGCAGACACTGAACAACGTGAGGGGCTATGTGTGGCCCTATGGAGACCTGAAGCATTTGCCTGCTTTTGATGATGACACAACTGCTGCACCGACTGACACAGCCATGGCCTAGCTGGTCAACTCTGCCATCAGCAGCGCCAGCTTCCTGAGCAGCGGCTGGGACAAGATACGAGCTGCAGGTGGGTGGTGGGGTTACCTGCTGTTGCAAAGGTTTGGCGGCACTGGGCCCATCTGCTGGGCTTCAAGGTCTCCTGCTGGGCCTTGCTGGTCTTTTCGAGGCTGTGTTGTGTGCTTTATGTGCTAGTAGCCATTTTCCAAAAGGTGCCTGTCCTGCATTTCCATCAGCTGCCACAATTCACGGTATGAGTGCCAGTTGCCTGTGCAATCCGCTGAGCTTCAATACACCAAGCTGTTGTGTCTTGCTGACTGCATTCTTCCTCATTCACAATTCAACATTGGATCAAACATGTATCTGACCTTACACCACCTGCTGTGTCCCACTCCCCCCCTCCTTCCCCACTGGGCATTTGATGCGGCAGGCACAGCAACTGCAACCTCCGCAGCAGCAGCTGGTGCCAAGCATAATGACCCCAGCTTCTACAGCATGCGGAGCACCCTGGCCGGTGAAGTGTCACTGATGATGCAGCAGCTGGGGACTGCATCCGACACAAACCTGCCAGCAGATGTCTGGAGCTGGTATATGCAGCGAGCTGGACGCAGCAAGGATTCCACATCTTACAAGACCTACATCAACAATTACACCAGCGCCTTTGGCAACCGCCTGGACTACCTGCGTGCTGTCGGCAGGGCGCTTCAGATAGTCCAGTTCCGGCAGTCAATGCTTGGCTGGTATGTGTGTTGCTCCAAGGGATTAGGCAAAGGCCAGCAGCAGCATACTAGACAGAGTTGCTCTGTGTAGTGTGTGACATGTGCAGCTTTATGAGATGCCCCAAGTTATGTCTAATGTGAAGATCATATATGGCATCACAGTTGCTGGTGTAACAATTTCCTCACCTCATAACCTGCAATTCAATCATGCTACAGAGCTCCTGTGCTAGCATTACTAGGTGTCAGCGGTGGTTAGGTTGACAGTGCTCTCCAAGAATAGAATAGTGCAGTCCAAGCCAGGATTCAACAATCAACCTTGTAACTGTTGATATCTGATGGATCATGGCTCATTCCTGCGTGCTCACAGCAACTGACAGCACCCAAAACATATCGCTGCTGAATGCAGGACACCAGTCAATGCCAATCGAGCTGTTTGCAATGACCTGTCAGAGTCTCAGAAAACAGCTCTGCAGCACGCAGTGGAGCTGACACAGCACTACACAGCCAATGCAAGCACATCCGCCATCTGGAATCACCTGATCAACCTAGTTGAGAAGCGTGGCAGCCTAGCAGGCATGCTTCAGGCAGTGGCAGGGCCCTTGCTGCATCAGTATGCCACGCCGGCTTTCCAGGCTGGACCTGACCTGCAGTGGCTGTGTATGACCCCAGCAGGAGCAACAGCATACAGCAATGCCATCCTAGCCAAGATCTCAGCTGCAAACACCACACTCTTTGGTGCATCACCAGCTCCCAGCAAGCTGTATCTGTTTCAGAACACAGTTGATGTGCTGTGCTGTGATGTAGATGCCATAAAACAGTCACTTGCAGCGCCTGAGGCACGAGTGCAGGCTAGTGTGGGTGCAGCGGCACATGCAGTTTTGTCAGCACTGCAGAGTGCTGCTGCGGTAGCTGCTGCCAACGCACGTAGCGATGAGGCTGCAGCTGGCAGGGCGGCACAGGCTGCAGCTGCAGCAGCACAGTCAGCACTTCAGCATGCCCAGCAGTTGCAGGTGATAGGAACAAATGCAGCCCCAGCAGTCAGTCTCCGCGCTAGCATCCCTCTGCAGGCGCAGCAGGCAGCAGAAACACCTGTGGGCAATAAAGAGCCAGCTGCTGAGCTTGAAGCAGAGCCAGTAGCAGAGCTGGCAGCAGTTGGTGACACAGGGGGCTTGGACAGCAGCACAGACATGGGGAGTGCAGCATGTGCCACGGTGGCAGCATCGCTGCAGCAGGCAGCTGCAGCTGCTGATATGGCTGCAGATTTGGCGCAAGGACAACAGCCGTATGTCCTCCCCCGTGGTGCTGGCATGCTTATGCTGCTGCCTGATAGCTGGGGCGGCAAAGCAGTGCAGCTGCGAGCAGGCAGGGCGCTGGTTGCGGAACAGCGGTTCACACACTACAGCATTGTGCAGCTCATGTCAGCAGCAGGAGTACTGCTGCAGCAGGGTTCACAGACTGTGCAGGTCCGTGTGGCAGCAGAGTTTCTGACAGCAGGCCCAACACCACAGCAGCAGCAGCAGCTACTCACAGGCCATTGGTCAAAGAAGGCTTACAAGCTCAGCGTGACCCCTGGTGTGAACCTGCTGCTGCACTGCAGCCCCACACACAACTGGGGCAAGAAGTTTACGGCCAGCTGTCCTGCTGCTTGCAGCAGCTACGAGGCTCTCTACACAGGTCTCTCTCCGGTTAAGGTCACCTCTGCACTAGGTGAGTAGGGGGGTTAGCCGGGCTTCAAGGGTTTGAAGATCTAATACATCAGTTTCTGTGTTATTAAAACTGTTGAGTGCTGCCAGGAATGCTTTCAAGTGCTTGTTGCTTGGATGCTGCCTATAGACTTTGAATAGCCTGGCCGAGTTGCTGGCCTCTCCTTTCAGCAACTCGTAATAATCTATTTTGAGCTGAGCAAGTGTTCGCTCAAGCTTACCACGCATTTCAGCTAGGGAAGGCGCTTGCTGCCTTCCCTGTCTTGCTGTAGTTTGCTGCGATGGTGGCTGAATTGCTTGTTGGGATGTTGTGGGAGTATTGGCAGTTCCCACTGGTAGTGACGGCCTGCACTCATACACAGCCTGCAGATTCCGATAATGAAACACAAGGCATTGTGCAATAGCATCTGCAACGTCGTGTCTTTGTGCAGGGGGTAATGAGTTCCAGGCTGACAGATCATGATTTCTGTGTGCAAATGCATTGCCAGGCACAGCAGGGTTCAGGATATTGCTGACCACCTCAACCACGCGCTGCTTTCGCCTCCACCGACTATCCTGTTTCCAACCATGAATATTCAGGAATGAGTATCTCTTTGTGGCATGGATTATCCTAACAGGAATCCCCTTTTGAACAAAGTAAATACCTATACATGATTCCAACTGAAGTGGGAACACCAGCCCACGTGAAGCCTCCTGGTCAAAATATTGCATCTCTATCAGGCAGTAGTAAGGCCTGCCATTGAGCAGGGTCTCAACCTGGTGAACAACACTATCTAGATGGCCCTTCACTTCTGCTGGGTCATGCACCACATACGCATGCTCATCCAACAGCTGTGTCTTTGCCAAGAACAAAATCCTATGAGCTGCTGGGCTGCTGTCAAACAAGCAAATCCCACAGTTTTGGGATCCAACATCAATGCTTAGGCAGATTTCACCAGGTGGCTGTGGGGTTGGCCGAAGCATTATTGATTTGTTACATATTGCCCGCCAAATATTTTCTGCATGTTTTGCTGTGGCATTGCAGGGCGCTTGACATATGAGCCACGCAGGCCAATGAGGCAGTGCACTCAGCAGCAGCAGGCAGTTGCTGTTAACAGCGCCGCTGCCGGCCTGCTGGATGTTGGGCCTGAGCAGCCAGCAGGAGTGGTTGGCAGGGCTGCCGAGTCACAGCCTCAGGGTATGGGTGAGCCAGCAGCAGCAGCAGCAGCATCCATCTCAGGGCAGGCAGCAAACAAGCAGCAGCTGCTGGCAACTGCATTGGCAGGTGTGACCGATTTGACCATGTGTGCAGATGCTCCGGCAGCGGATGCTGCATTTGCTGTTGCATGGAGCTGCATTGCTGCCCTGCTAAAAGGCACTGCAGCTTCTGGCAGCGCCGCTGCTTCCGTGAAGCAAGATCTGCAGTCATTGTACCTGGCTGTGGCAGCTGGTGAAGCAGCAGATAAAATAGTGCTTCAACAGCTGATGGGGCAGCTGCGAAAGCTTGCTACTGGCAGCAGCAATGTTGCTGGACTGGCAGCAGGCAGAGGTGAACCAGCAACAATGCCACTGGCATTACCAGCGGCTGCAGTCACAGGAATGTCTGATGAGAATGCAGTACCAGTGTGCATGGACGCTGAGCTGACAGAACCACCAACCGGCCTGGTGAACAGCAGCAGCAGCAGCAAGCGTGCAGCAGCAGGAGGCAGCAGCAGCAGCAGCAGCAAAGGCTCAAGGCCACAGCAGCAGAGAGCAGAGCACCACCAGACTGGGCGGACAGCAGGGTTGGTCGGTGGGTGGATGAGGAGTACTACGTGCAGCTGGGAGATGTGGTCATTATGCAGGTGGATGAAAGTTGTGACAGCGATCCCTGCACTTTTGTGGTGGAGCGCAGCAGCAGTGCCACGGGCAGCAGTGCTGGCAGTGCCGTGGGACCAGCTGCTGCTCGGGCTTGGGTGTTCAGGGTGGAGTCTTTTGGAGGCACGGGTGGGGAGAACAGCAGCATGATGGCGCGATTTTACTACAACCCACAGCGGGACTTGCAGCAGCCTCTGCTGTTCAAGCGCAAGCCAGAGCGGCTGCTGCTGGGCAAGGTGCAGGGAATTGTACACACCCTGATGCCATCCAGTGTGAACGAGGTGTTGCAGCAGCTGGATGCACAGTGAAAACAAATAGTAGCAATGCAACATTGGGAATGCCATGGCAAATACTGCTGTGCGCACAGTTGGCGGACGAGGTAGTGGAGGCTCTGTGGCAAAATGTTGACATGGAGTAGCCTACCACAGCAACGGTTCAACTGCAGGCTGCTGTTGTCAGGGCTTTTGTCAAGGCGTGCCTGGTGGCTTGTTATGCAGTTTTTCAAGGATGTTGGGTGACCCACCAGGAATGATGCTACAGGGCTGGGCAGTGGGCTGAGCATGTCTAAACAGACAAGCTAGCTGTGCCACATAGCATGGTGACAATATGTAGCAATTCAACTTTGGTAATGCCATAACAAAAAACCTGCCATGCAAGCTATAGCCTATAGGCACGGTGCCCATATGGTGTGGTGGCATGAGACTCTCATAACTTATTACCTGACGGTCAGGCTGTTTTGATCTTTGTTTTCAACTTGGTATTGATGTAAAACGTTCACAGCGTTCACTTCCAGTACTAGGTCACCTGGTACTGAACACGGTAATTGACAAGGAGAGCCACATAGAAAGGAGTGAAGCTGATCGTTACACTCTCTCATAAACTGTAGCATAGCATACTTCAGAGAAGCTCTCTGCCTTTACAGCATACTATGCTGAGATAGTATCTTGCTCTGCAACAATTATGCCATCAACAGTCCCATCAACAGTCCCAATGTGCAAGCTGTCTGCCTTGAAAAACAATTGGCAGCAATGCAACAACGGTAATGCCAGAACAAAAACTGCCATGTAAGATAATTGCAGGTGCCAGGCCATAGCAAAGCTGCACCAAAACAGCGGCAAACGTACAGCGAAAAATCATATTGAAGTGCAGTAACACCGCATCCAAACTGCTGCAAAACCGCAGCAAAACTGCAGCGAAACTGCTGCAAAACCGCAGCAAAACTGCAGCAAAACTGCAGCAAAACCGCAGCAAAACTGCAGCAAAACCAGTAGTGCAGACAAGGTGCTGCTGAACAGGGCACTTACCTTCAAGTTCATCTATGACAGTGACTTGCACACACAGGAGGGCTTCCAGGCTGGGCCTGAAGGGTTCAAACAGTGGTGTATGGAACATCAGGGAACATATTTTGGCAGTAGCGCTACTGTACGGGCTAGCCCGTACAATGGCAAAGAGATGAACAGGGATCGGGAGAGCCTGCTGGCTGTGTGTGATGTGCTGGTCGCAGCACACAATAGCAGGACCATCGTCAACAAACCAATAAGCATTGGCCAGCTGTCAGCAATCTACACCAGGGGTACATGGGCAGGCTGGGAAGATGTGGTTATGCAGGGCTCTGAATCCTTCATGGAGCAGGGCTTCACATCACCTGACAAACTGTGGGGGGATGTTCAGCTCAGGACAATTGCAACGGCTGACAAGCTGTTCCAGCAGCATGCAAAAGTGGTAAAGTGGGATATCAAAACTGGTTGCATGGTACCGCACAAGAGCCGCAAGCTAAACCAGCATCACTACACAAATGCAGCCCATATAGTCAAGCTGGAAATCGAGCTGGAGGCAGGATTGGTGGTGAGTTTGCTGGGTAAAGGGGTGGTGGGATGCATTTTGTTGCCACATGCAGTGCTCACATGACATCAATGCCAATCATAACATGTAGTGTGGGCAAGTTATTGTTCTATGAGTGTGAGATGAGAGCCTGCACCACACACAATCAGAGCAACTGTTTTCAAAAGGTGTGCAACGATCTCGCAAGGCTTCTTTGCTGTGCGTGAGCAGGCATCGTTATGCGGAGATCAGCAAAGCGTTCGTTGCAGGTCTTTTGGGACCCTGCCTGCGTCACAATGACAAACTTTGAAAACTTGAGGTTCTGTACAGAAAGTAGTACGTCAGGAGAACAGGGTGCTGTACTAATCTAATCTATCGTGCTCTGCAGTCCTAGCTAATGCTTTAGAACTTTCTAGTTGCTGTAGATGTGTACTGTACTGTGTACTGTACTGCGTGGACAACATTCTAGCCAGGCTAGCAGATCCTGACTTCCTGGGCTGCTGCTGTGCCATGTTCAAGAGTGCCGCTTATTTGGCCAGCTTGACAGCCTTGGTGCACTCCATTGTCGTCCTCGTCGGCAGTCGTGTTGGCGGAACTGCTGTTGGGCTTCGCTCCAGGGCGTCCAGGACAGCTATAGCCTCACCAGAGCGCTCGCCTTGGGCCCTTACTGCTTTCAAAATCTCACGAATTCCTCGCTTTGAGGGCTTTCTTGTTGATGACTGAACCTCGCGAAGGCACTCTTAGTGGTAACTCATCATCGTTTACACGTGCATCCTCTTCGTTGATGCTCAGTAAATGTTTCTTAAACTGCTACCCAAGTACACGCTGAATACAGTCCCTGACACGCTCTGACTATCTGAGGCGCCTGGAGCATTACTGGGGACATCAAGCATACAACAGGAACGTGAGGGCATTGAGGACAACGTGCAGTGCTCTTTCAGGCCACGGTGCGTGACCACATCAGCTTTCGAGTTAAGTAGCTTTCATCCACATTGCATCAGCCGGCAGAGAAGCAAAATACATTATATGGAATGCATAGTGGTGCCCTTCTAATGCATGGGCTGCTTCGTGCCGCAGGAAGCAGGATGGCTTCAGCAGAAGACAGCATTGAGCAAAGGATTTTATGTGTTCAAGCCAAAATCAGGGAAGTGGAGCAGCAGCTTGCCAACCCTCCTGAAGGATTTAATGTTGAGGAGCTGCAGCGCCGCCTGAACTCTGGGTAGGGCTTAGCCCACTGCTGAACCCCGATGCTATACCCCCCAGGAGGCGATAGGAAACAGCTGTTCAGCAGTGGGCTAAGCCCTACTCAGATCCTTTGCACTCAGACAGCATCCCTTGTACTGCATCCTTTGGACAGCCTGCAGCCTCCATTGCACACTGAAAGCCTCCTATGGACTGAGAGCTTGCCTATGAGCCTCTCTCAGTCACAGATTGCATCTCTTAGACAAGGCTAAACATCTTTCGTATTGAGATGAAGGAGGATGTAACAGGTTGTATACTGCCGAAACTGGCTTTACATGGCCTCAATATAACTGACAAAATAACTTGTTAATTTTATTAATTTTGAGAGAGAGTAGTTACATGTGGGTCCAGTCACCATCTCAGATGGTATGAGCCACCCCAAAATGAGCACAATGTCAACGCGTGACGAAAGAAGATGAGCACACAATGTAGCCCATTGAGGCCATCCGTTGAGCACAGGGTCTCTCCAGATTGAGCATAAGATTATATCTGAGGTGTGTCAGTGACACACCCCAATCATGTGCTGAAGAAGCACACCAACCAAAAAGCATGTTGTCAAGATCACACAGCCAGAGAGATAGGCAGGGCAACTAAGGCGGCATAAGGCGGCAGCAAACCAATAATGTGACAGGATGCATGTGTAACTCGTCAAGTAACCTAAACTCATCACGGGCTAGGAGCAACAGCGTCTAAGGCGTCATCTACAGGGACATAACCCTCAGGCTGAATTGGCACACTTTGATGGTCAGGGGACAACCCCAGCAACACTGAGCGATACAACCACATCTGATAAACCACCACAGCCAAGCCCTCTTGATCCTCACAGTCTAGAATGCGCGGCACCAACTCGTTAGCATAGCGATCTACAGTACCCGCAGGATAGAACACACTAGGGCAGGCACCGCGCAAGTGGTCATATGCAGGGCATTCTAGCAGAAAGTGTTTGAGATCCTCCACATTGTCATAGGTCCCAGTCCGGGCGTGCACGCGTGTGCGCCAAACTGCTCGGCTAGCTGCAACAGGATTAGCACACGAGCACAGTCTACACAACCGCTGCTGCCTGGGCACCCGAGGGCGGGCATGTCTACCCAGCTGCACCTCCAACTGTGCAGCCCCAGTGCGAAGCCGTGCAAGGCACTGCAACACCCGGAACGGCAAGCATAATTGCATGTATTGAGGTTGTGTGTTGCGGTCAAAAGCAGCATCAGCCTCCATAGGATGCACCCAGGCAGCATGTGTGCACATAGTAACATGATTGCTTGGTGCTGTTCTTGGGTCAGCATCCTCCGCACCTGCATCGGCCCACCCCTGCTTAACCAAGCGTGCAAGGGCAGCAGACACGGCTGTAGCATGCAACTCAAGCCCACATACACTTGCAGCCGTCACCCCAGGCCCACGCCATGCAGCCTGCTGTATAACACCAAGGCGTTGCATAGTGTGCAGCAGATAGTATGTCCAGCAAGTTTTGCAACCACTCAATGCTAACTCCACATCCGACACCCACGCAACCCGCGCAAGACGATCAACGGGCATGGCCTAAGGCGTTCCCACCAGCGCGCCGCCAGCACAACCCAATGGTGCTGAACAGGCGAGCGGTGAAGATCGCGCATCAGCACATCAATGCTGGAGCGTTGCCCAGCCCAGTCATGTAGCGAAGGAATGACACATGCACCTTGTCAGCTGCAGACATGCGCCACCCTGTGCGCCTGAACAAGCCTGTATGGCACAACTCGGGGCCCCACACATGAGATGCGTATGACATAACAGGCTCAACCATGATGTCAAACATGCGGCACTTCATGTCGTATTGTGTGATGCGTTGCTTACGGAAGCGGCCCAAGAGGGTATGCATGGCCTTGAGCCCAGACGCTGCCAAAGCATCAACTGCCGGCTGCAGACCTTTGGTCTCATGCAACACTGCACCAAGGTATGTGTAGCTGCTCTGAATGCTCAGGGGCTGACCAGCATACGTGAACGCAGTTGAGCGCGGGCGTGGCACACGTTTGCCACGGAACACCACCACACACGTCTTCTTAGGCTGCATGTTGACTTCCATGCCAGTGATCTCACAAAACAACTGCAAGCAATCCAACAAGCATTGCGCGTCTGCCGGCGACTCAGCAATCAAGCAGCCGTCATCCGCATAGAGCAAATCAGGCACATGAAGAGAGCCAACCTTGGGTCCAAGAGGAGCAGAAGCCCACCTGGAACAGGCTTGCCTCTAATTGTGATCAACTCGTGCAGCATCTCAATAAACAACCCAAACAGCAGCGGGCTCAGCTCACTTCCTTGCTTAGTACCAAGGCGCGTATCAATAGGGTCACCCAATTTGCCATTCACAGACACCTGTAGCTGGATGGTGTCATATAGACGCTCCAATAGAGACAAGAAGCGGCCATGGATGCCAAGCTGCCTGCAACGTGCCAACAACAAGTCTCTAGGAACCGTGTCAAAAGCTTTCTTAAAATCTATGAACACAACATACAACTTCTTACGCTGGTGGCGGGCCCTGTTAATGAGATGCGTAAGGGTGAACAACGCATCAATTGTGCCATGTTCTTTGCGAAAACCACACTGTGTAAAACCACACTGTGTAACAGCACGCACACCTAGGCTCTCCATAGTTGGGTCTAGGCGGAGGTGCAATTATATTTGTAATTGGGCATGTACTGGATTTCTGCTGCTATGGGGCCAAAGCATAGGAGCCAGGTGAGTAGTAGTAGCACATGCCTCTCAGAGGGCCTTGCAGCAAATCATATGCACTGTATGCTGGCAATGATGCATGCACAACAGACATCTGGATGGTGTCACAAAAGATCTCAACGCATGCATGCTGCCATTCAACGCTGCCCTTACCGCTGCCCTTTGAAAGGAGGCACCGCCAAGGAGTTGCTCCAGTGTGCCGTATGCCTGCCTGGGGGAAGGCCTAGTTCTGAAGACCCCTGCACCATTACTTAAACCTGAGGCGGCACCCACTGACGAGATCTGCTGTGAGGTGAGCTTCCTGATGTTGCTGATGCTAGCTGATTTGCCTATGAGTCCCCGCATGCTAGCTGATTTGCCTATGAGTCCCCGCATGCTAGCTGATTTGCCTATGAGTCCCCGCATGCTAGCTGATTTGCCTATGAGTCCCCGCATGCTAGCTGTTTTGCCTATGAGTCCCCGCATGCTAGCTGATTTGCCTATGAGTCCCCGCATGCTTCGAGCCAGGCATGGCATGGCCTGCACTCAGTTGCAGTGAATCCAGCGACTCAATTCAATTCAAACCCTGGATCAAAGGTGAGTCCGCTAATCCCACCACCATGGCCAGTCCAGTGGAAACTGTTCACCCATCAATATCGGCATCACAGCATGCGCAGTTGCAGAGCTCCATACATGCTGTGCCAACAGCATGCTTTCAAAGCCCACAGTGGCATTGTGTAGGAGTGATAATCAGCAGCTCAAACTTGATAGCTACAGGCTAGCGCGGCACTTTTTGAAAAAGGGTCATGCAACTGCGTTGGCCTTGTAACCGAGTGACTCAGCACTGATGTCACAATTTGCCTTCGTGCTGCAGCTTCCTACATGCATTGGCTTCGCCTGTGCATCTGGCATCTCCAAGAACCCCCTGCCAGAGGACAGCATCAACCTGGTGCCCAGCGAGGAAGCCTGCTGCGTTCCGGTGAGCCTGCTTACTTCAGCGGACTGATCTGCCAGACACGCATAAAGTCCAGTGCAGATCATCGTTGCCAACGATGGAGGCTCTGTTGCCACGTGCATTCGTTCTCCCTTTTGAACAGCCCGGCTGTCGAGAAACATTTTGAACATGGTTGCCCCAGGCTGAGTTTTGGTTTGACAGCGCCTACCCCATCGTACACTATTCGTGTTTTCTGGGCAGACAGTGTTGCAGTTACGCTGCAGCTGTGCTTCACGACTGCTGGTTGAGGCCTTTTCCCGAGTGATCGAGTGCCTACGGGCTTGATTTGCTGCTGAATCGTTTGTACATCGTTTGATCCTTGTAGTTCAGCTGGCAGTATGTCCAGCAGGCAAGCTAGAGCTCTGGCGCGGGCAGCAGCAGCAGAGGCTGAGGCAGCTGCGCGCGATGCCGCCCCTCCGCCTCCTAGAGGCGACGAGGGAGGCGCACTGGAGCGTGAGCGGTCTCGCTCACCTCCTGGCCGGCGGGGCGCTGACCCTGCTGCAGGTGCCAGCAACGCTCGTTGGGACAGGGTGGAGAAGCTGCTCGACATGCTGGAGAAGGAGCCTCAGGGCCCTAAGCCAACGTGTGACGCAGGCTTTGCCATTGGCCACGCGCTCGCTGGCGAGATGCTGGACGCCAAGTCAGACGCTGACAGGGGTGAGTCTCTTGATTTGCTGTCCGGTTAGTTTATCAGACATTTCCATTTTCATTGGGCAAGCTTCACTGGATGTGCGCGGGTCTGCGAGTAGCACTGAAGGCACTGTGGACAGGAGTGGCTGGCAGAGAGGTGAGATTTGGTGGCAGTGCTGACTCTGGCAGCGGCACAGAGGTCAGGCTGTGCACAGGTTGCAGAGGCTACAGCCGGCGAGCTGTTATTGGTTGCAATCGCTGAGCTGAGGCGCATGCAAAGGGCATGCTGGTGGGGTCGGATTGCCTGTCGTGCCAGGGCACTGCCAGTGGGGTGCCTGCGCCAAGGCATGGGGCTGTAAATAGGAGGCAAGTTGGTGACTGTTGTGGAATGACAGGTGTGTACACGCTAGGAGCACACACTGGGACCAGAGGAGCAAGGCAGGTAAGAGGGAACAGCAGAGATACTCACAGTTGTTGTGCCATGCTGCCCTGTACTGCCTTTCCCGTGATTGCAGTACTCTTACCTCCTCTGCTGCCTCTGCCGCTCACCGACCAATACTGCACATTGTTGTTTTGCGTAAGATTTTGACGCATTCGGGAGGAAGTGAGGAGGCAGGCTGGGGGGAGAGGCTGGTGTTGAGTAACTGACACTTACCTGCCTGCCTGCCTGCCTGCCTGCTGTCCTCCTTCCTTGTTTACATATGGTGTGTTGTGGTGGCTGTGCGGACTTTGTCCGGCAGTGCGCGCAGCAAAGAGGTTTGGCAGGTCGGCAGCTGCATTCCTGGCCCTGGCCAAGGATGTGGGCGATATCTTTGAGACAAACAAGAGGACGGCGGTGGCTGTGGCCGAGGGCATCTGGGAAAAGGCGGCTGATGCCAGCCTGAAAGAGAGCACTCTCACAGATTGTGGGCAGGATTTGGTAGCAAAGAAGATGGCAGCAGAGGAGCTGGTGGCGAAGGCCAAGGCAGCAGCGCAGGCTGCAGCAGGCAAGGCAGGGCAGAAGGGCTCAAGGGGCCAGAAGGGGGCGGCAGGGGTGGCAGTGGCGCCACAGGTGCTGGTGCAGCAGCCTATGCAGCACCTGTTGGGCCAGCAGCTGATGGGTCAGCAGCTGCTGGGCCAGCAGCAGCAGCAGCGGCCGCAGCGCGTAGCAGGGCCAGGCGACAAGTGCAACTACTGCCAGCAGGCAGGGCACTGGGCGCGGGAATGCTATTTAAACCCTAAGGCAGAGCCACGGTTCCAGCAGATGCGGCAGCAGCGTGAGGGCCAGCAGGGTGCGCTGCTTGCACTGCCTGCACCCGGGCACTGAGGGTGCTAGGGCTTAGGCTGTTACTGGTGTTATAACATGTTCAGTGGGCCTGGGTGCTGGGCACAGGGACGGCATGGAGACTAGCATCTGGCACGTTGTTTGGTGTGGTGTGGATGGCAAGTGGGTGGTGTTAAGGCAGGCATGGAGGTTTTGTGTTTTTATCACGGTGGCAGTAGCTTCGTAGGACAGCACACGATGGCTTGCAGCTGTGGTTTGGTGGTTGAGTAGGCATGTGGGAGGCTACAGCTGGGCAAGCTGGGGTGTAGGGTGTTGTTCGCGCTCTGTTGGGAGCAAGGCCAGGCTGGATGGGCGACGGCAGAGTGTTTTATTTTCAAATTTGCAGCAGTAGCGAGTATGGTTGCAGTGACTTACCTTCTGATTGGGCAGGCGACTGGCAAGCATAGCGTTGCATGATGGTCAATGCAGGGTTGGCAATGTGGTTGCTGACAGGCATCGATTTTGTGTGTAAATGCACTGATGTTCTGTTGGTGTCAGGTGTTTCAGCAGCGACTCGATTCGCACAGAAGGTGCAGCCTATGAGTGGCAGCAGGCCAGTGATTGCCTCAAGCAGGGACAACTCTCATCTGGGCAGTGCCCATGCAGCAGTGGCAGCTACAGTTGATGCAATCGCTGGCTAGGGCCGGAGGCCTCCAGCAGTGCCTGTGGCACTTCAGCGGCTGATTGATACACCAGCCTAGCAAGCGATGTCAGCAGCGGAGCTGGTGCAGGCAACTGCTGTGTTGCACCCAGTGGGTGTAACAGCAGAGTGCGTGCAGTATGCCGGCCCAGACTTTGTCTGGGCGGATGTTCTGCCTCAGGCGGAGCTTGATCAGCTGTATCAGCCTCCAGCAGCGGAGTTTAAAGCAGGCCTGGGCTTCGATAACAAGGAGTTCTGGCGCGAGCTGGCTGGGGGCAACACGGAGGTGGGGCATTGGGTATCGCAGGGTTACAGCGAGTTAGTGCAGTCGAAGGTGCCAGTGATTGTGCGGAGCAACAATAGCAACACAGGTGGCGAGAATGAGGCGTTTGTCACTGAAGCAGTAGCTGAGTTGGTGCGTGTGGGTGCGGTGCTCGACGTGACGGATCTGAAACACGATCCAGGTGCAGTGCGAGCGATTTGCTCATTGACTGTGGCGGTGCAGGCGTCTGGCGAACGTCGGTTGTGTTGGAATGGACGCCCAGTGAACCCGTACATGCCCAACACTTCCTTCAAAATGGAGCAGGCTGAGAAAGCTGCTCGCATGATGAGGAAGGGTGACTTCATGATGGTGCTTGAAATGAAGGCGGGTTATCATCAGGCACCAGTGAAGACATGGTTTAAGAAACTTCTCTTTGTTTTGAGTGGCAGGGTAGGGTTTACCAGTGGCAGGTCATGCCTTTTGGCCTGTCCACAGCGTCTAGGGCTTACAGTAAGCTGACCAGATGCTTGCTGAAGCGCTGGCGGGCAGCGGGGATTAGATGCAGCAACTACATAGACGACTTCATCTTTTTTGCCTCGACTGTTGAAGAGGCAGAGAGGTTTAGGGCACTGGTGCTTAGGGATTTGACGGAGCTTGGCTGGTTCATTAGCCCAGCCAAGTGCATGCTGAAGCCAGGTACAATGGTGGAGTACCTGGGGCTGGTGTTCTGCTCTTTGCCAGAGCCACATGTGCGGGTGCCGAGGGCCAAGTTGGCAAGGGCTCAGGCTTTGTTTCAGGGTGTGCTGAAGAAAGCAGCAGAGGTAGGGCCGCGGGGTGTGGCAGCTGGCCAGGTGCGCACGAAAGGGCACACCCTGGCCTCAGCATTGGGGTTCCTGCAATCACTCAACCTGGCTGCAGCATTGGTGCTGTTGTTCACGCGCGAGCTGTATGCATGCATGCACACCCTGCCTAGAGTGGAGCAAGGGTGGTTTGAGTATGGTCACCTGGTGGTGCTTTCACACGCAGCCATAGCGGAATGTGAGTTCTGGAGGGCTTGTATCAGTAGGTGGAACGGGTTTGTGTTGCGGCCGCAAGCAGTGTCATGGGCGCTGTACACGGATGGGTGTGGCGATGGCTTCGGGGCAATGGTGCACAGGGTTGTGAATCGCACGGTGGAGCCACCGATTGCAGCTCTGAGTGGCTCGTGGGAGCACACATGTGTGCTGTACAGCATCTGAGGATTCTGTGTTCACAGAGTTGGAAGGGTTGTGGCGGTCAGTAGTGGCAGCATGGCAGGAGCTAGTGGGACAGGCGGTGCTGCATCGTACGGACAGCATCTCTACCTACTCTGTGGTGCACAATGGTGGCTCATCTAGAAGTGCGCGCCTGACAGCGATTGTGCGGCGGCTGCTGGTCTTCTGCATGGCATTTGATATCACGTTCGCGTCGCAGTATGTGGGGTCAGGGGTGATCATTCGCTCAGGGGCTGATCTGCTGTCGCGGACAGCAGATGTGTCAGACGGCTGTAAGCTGAACCCTGTGCTGTTTGGCAAGCTCTGGGGGCTGTGGGGCCCTTTTGCTGTGGACATGTTTGCGTCTACAGCGACGGTGCAAACAGCGCCGGGCGGACCGGCGCTGCCATATTGGTCACTGTTGGCAGATGGGTTCTCTGAGGGCGTTGATGCTATGACAGCGCGGTGGCACGGGAGAGGCACGGTGTATGCCTTCCCCCCAGTGAAACTGGTCGGGGAGGTGTTGCAGCTGCTGGTGGAGCAGCGGGCTCGTGCGGTGTTGATTGCCCCGTGCTGGGAAGCGCAATGGTGGTGGCCGTTGCTGCTTGAGAAGGCTGTCATGCCACCCGTGATGCTGGCCAGCATTCATGTGCCTGCAGTAGAGGGGCCGCAGTTTGTGCAAGGGCGGCGGGGTCTGCCAAGCCATCCGTTGGGTCCAGGGTACAAGTGTCCAAAGTCGATTGTGTGGGTTGCTGCTCTAGTTCAGGGTTAGGGAGGCTGGGATGGGGTGCTTAGTGTAGCGGGTACGTATTCTCTCTTCGCATTGCATAGTGTTCGCGGTGTTGCTTGTGCATCTCGGGGAGCTACTGTTGTAACCACCTTCACTGTCTTCTTGGGCCCTGCCCAGCTGAGGTCAGAGCAGAGCTCTGAGCACTCATCGGTCTATCACTTCAGGAAGCGATAGCATAGCTGAGTGACAATCAGGACTTTGTCCTAAGAGCCCTGTAGACAAAGTCCTCTTGTCACGCTAGCGAAACACAGCTTTCTGCAGTCAAGCTGCAAGGTTTAGGGTAAGATCATGTCGTTGCCTAAGGCGTCTGCCTTAGGCAAGCACCTACCCCATCGTACACTATTCGTGTTTTCTGGGCAGACAGTGTTGCAGTTAGGCTGCAGCTGTGCTTCACGACTGGGGTTGACCCCCCCCCCCCCAGTGCATGCTGCTGATGTGTGTTGTGCTGTAGCGGTGCTGACATACCAGGCTACCGTTCACGCGGAGCGGCGCGCAGGGCGCAAGCCTGTGCCAGTGGAGGAGTGGTCAGTAGATTATGTGCAGCGGCTGCGGGAGCGCTGGCCGGACTTTCTGCAGCTGGATCTGGCGCAGTCAACGCACAGGTCGTACAGCTGGCATGTGCAGCCGTACAAACGTCTGTGCCGTGCTATGGGCGTGCCGGAGATGCCCACAGCGCAGCTGTTGGCGCAGTTTGTAGTGGGGAGGGCGCAGCATGGCTATGCGCGGTCCACGATAGAGCAGGGGGTGTACGCGGTTAGCCGTTGGGCTCTGGATTTGGGTGTTGAGGGGCTAGCAGCAGAGCTGGTGGTGCGGCGAGCGATGAAGGTGGCTGCCAAGCTGGCGGTGCCGCTGGTGGAGCAGAAGCTGCCCCTGGACCGTGGGGATCTGAGGAAGGTAGTGAGCCGTCTGCAGCAGCGTGGTGATGAGGATTTCATAGGGGTGCGGGACCTTTCCTGGTGGGGTGGACCGGCATGTTCCGGTCCTCTGAGCTGGTGGGGATTTACTGGGAGGATGTGAAGGTGTGTGAGCAGGGGCTGCTGCTGTTCATCCCTCGCTCCAAGACAGATCAGGCGGGCGCAGGGGCGTGGGTGTTCATTGCGAGGTTCGAGGAGCAGGAGATGTGCCCGGTGGGTGCGCTGCAGCGGCTGCAGAAGTTTGCGGTGCTGGGGAAGGGGGGGCTGCCAGTGGGCCCAGTGTTTACGGGGTGGCCATGGGAGCGCAAGGCGCTGCGCAAGACCACTGTGGGGGTGCGCCTGCAGAAGGCGCTGCAGGCAGCTGCAGTGCGGGGGTTGAAGCGGTATGCGGCGCATTCTTTGCGCAGGGGTGGGGCCACCTGGGCTGTAAATCACGAGGCGACGGTGCGGCAGGTGATGGTTATGGGGCGCTGGCGGTCTGATGTGGTGCGGCAGTACCTGTACCACACGCCATCTCAGCTGTGGGCGGCGTCTCGCCAGCAGCAGTGGGGTTGAGAGTTTGGTTTGGGCAGTAGTGAGTGTTGCGGGTGTCTGGTGAAGTGGTTGCTGATGCTGCTGGGATGCAGCACTGTGTCTGTTGTTTTGCATTGCAGGTGTGACCTTCGCCATGGACAGCCTTCCCCGGAGACACTACATGCCCTGTCCAGCCCTGTCACCAGCAGCTTGGGTGACTGAGCAGGAGTGTGTAGACGCAGCATTCAAAATATCGCAGATCTATTTTCGGCTGGTTTTCATTCTGCATGCTGCTTTTCTTTGTGGGTTGGGGTTTGTGGCGAGTTCGTCACCCCACCTGCTGTCGGTCTTGATGAGATGGGTTGGGGAAGGCCTCGATTTCTAGTTTTGGTTGCCCACCGCCCAAAAATACTGTTGTAACCACCTTCACTGTCTTCTTCTTGGGCCCTGCCCAGCTGAGGTCAGAGCAGAGCTCTGAGCACTCATCCGTCTATCACTTCAGGAAGCGATAGCATAGCTGAGTGACAAGATATCTTCGATCAACAAAATGGACTCCAGACAGAACGTTCAAACCAAGCCCTGGTGCTCAGCGAGGACGCCTGCTGCAAGCCCGGAACGACATCAGGCCCCTTGAAGCTGTTGCACAGCACCATACATGCTGTTCAAAAGCATAAATCATGCGCATTACACACAATTTCACGCGTGCCGCACACTGCGGCAGTGCCGCTGGTGCACCCTGTACGTGGCCCGTTCACGTACGGCGAACGCCAAGAAGCTGTTGGCAGTGCCACTAGTGCCACCAGTACTGTTGTTGAACAACAACTCACAGCCTGAACAAGCTAGTTTGGCTGCAACCGGTGGCTTGGTACTGATGACACCGCTGCTTGGTCTGCTGCTACACAACATGTGTACACCGCGCTGCTGCAGCCTCTTCCACTTTGCACATCCTACACATGCTCAAAGGGCACCAAGAAGGACCCACTGCCCAACGACACCAGTGGTGCTGCCACTGACAGCCTCTGCTGCGACGTGAGTGTTGGCTGTATTGTCACGTGCACTTTGGTACAATGAGATCTGAGATGGTGACTGGACCCACATGTAACTACTCGCTCTCAATAGTGATGCAGCCGCCGCCACAGCCATTGGCATACCGCATCAGCTCTGAGTGCCACCCAGTGCAGTACACTGCACACATGCGTCAGCAACGCACAGAAGGCTTCTGTTTGCATACACCTGTGTCACACAGCGAGTTGCTGCACCCGAAGCATTGAATGGTAACCAAACCGTAAAAGAACTGCATCACAGCTCTGCCTGCCAACGCCATAACTCGCACCGTGTTTCTGCTGCAGCCCCTTTCATGCGCAGGCTACAGCTGCACCCGGGGCACGCTGCTACAGCTGCACCCGGGGCACGCTGCTACAGCTGCACGCTGCTACAGCTGCACCCGGGGCACGCCGAAGAGCCCACTACCAGATCCAAGCTTCGACCTGGTGGTCAGTGATGACACCTGCTGTGATGTGAGTGGTTCATTCGGCAGACACTCTAGATGTTGACAGTGTGTGGGTGCTGATTATGCGCAGCGCTGTCTGTTCGAGTGAAAATGTACGGTCACTGCTAGTTGGATTTGAACGAACAACAACAACCGAACAGGACTTGGCCATTTCACCTGGCCCTTCCAACAGGGCCCTTCCAATAGCTGGCGGAACTCTCCAGGGACTTTCCCTGGTTGCAAGGCTATCAGTGATAGGGCAATCTGATGATTGTTTCTGACGGTGCTGCTGCATAACTCCAATGACAGTGATGCATTGCTGCATCAATGCACGGTCACCGGGTGTGCCAAGCGGTTGCCTGATGTTGCAAGTTTCACAGCAGAGAGCGCCATGGCCATTCCGGTTTCAAACAGCAGGCTGTTACCTTGCCACGAATGTGCACTTCAACCAACAAAACATCTGGCTGGTTGTGGCAAAGACAAGGCTCGATCTTGTAACACGTTGAGTTTGGTAAATTCTCAGGAATAATAGGGTCGACACAGCATTGCTGCCGCTGCCGCCGCTGTTGCCGCTGCTGTTGCAACAGGCCTGCCCCGCCACCTGTAGCACCATGGTCACCAATGGCAGCGGTCGCACAAAGGTGACCAAAGAGGTGGCTGGAGAGTGCAGCGCATCTTTGGAGGATGGCACTGTCACAGAATGGTGAGCATGTGGTGCATTGCAGCAGCGGTAGAACTTGCAGGCTGCACACGTGTCAATATGGCCTCTGACTTCAACACGTGAGCATGGGTTGGCGCATACATAATCTTCAACAGCTTTTGTGATGTCAGTGCGCTGAGTTGCCTGCATCTTGCCACTGTAGTATGCTGTGCGCTGCCATGGCTTGTACTGTCTGTGCACAAATGTCTGCTGCCAACCGCTTGCGGCGGCTGCACTCAACTGTTCACGTGAAGGTCCAGCATAAATCAGAGGTTTTGAAAGTAACTGTGTCCCATCTGGGCTGTCTCAACTACATTTCTGCTACACCGCCACTGTTGCCCTGCTGTTGCAGCCCTCCTAAGTACCTTCAAACCAACCAGGCATGCCCTGGCAACAACTGCGGCGTGTGCTGCTTCCTACGCAGTAAGTGTCAACAGCAGGCCAGGCATGGGGCATACATTCGAGCTGAAGACAGGGCCCATCTCTCACCATTGAATGGTGTTCAACAGCTGCATGTTGTTCATGGATGTTGCGCAACTGCAGGAGTCATTTCTTGCACACGTCAACATATGCATTGCAGCAACAGAGCACCAAGCTATCTGCACCCATATCTTTTATGATTATGGCAACCCGCAACATGTCGAGGAGGGTGTACAATCACTTCTGAAACACTGCGATCGGTGTGCTGTCTCGTTGTCCTGCTGCTGCAGCCGAGCTGTGTGATGCTGACATCCAGGGCCCATGCGCAGGAAAGCAGGGTTCATCAGTACGTTGATTTCAGGGCAGCGTACTGTCCAAAGTACGTGAAAGTACGTACTAGTACGCGTATTGGGGGAGTACGTGGCTTTAGTACGTGGTCTCTGCCTTGCAGTCACACGTACTGCCTTGTCACTCACATGTTAGACCACCAAGAGGCATCCTAGAGGGCCTACGCCATAGTGTAGGCATTATATATATATTACGTACGCAGTTTGAAACCCTGTCGCACACCAATTGACACAGCATGAGCGCCGACTCGCCAATTGTGGTTGATGAGCTCAGCAGCAACCCAACAGACCACTTCAAGGTCCTAGAAACGCTCAATCACGGCCAAAAGCACTTTAAGTGCAACTACTGCAACCTCCAATTCAAGGGCACAGGCACTCGCTGTTATGTGCACCTGACTGGTGAAGGCAGCGGTGTTTCAGCCTGCACAGCAGTGCCAGAGAACGTGATCACCTGCATCAAGGCCGCCAAGACCAAGAAGCAGGCAGACAGCAACAGAAAGCGTCAGGCTTCAGAAGCTGCTGCAGAAAGCAAGCGCCAGCGACGTGAGAGTGTGCCAGGCGGCAGCAGCTCAGTGCCAACTGGCAGCGGTGGCTCCGTTCGCTCCAGCCAGGTGAGGCTTGCAATCAAGCCTGGGACTGCAGCGTTTGCTGTCTGCTGTTACAGCAGGTTGTTATGTTCTGTTGCCGTGGAATTGGACTGCATGGCCCATTATTGCTGCCACTGCTGACCACCATTGCTGCCGCTGCTGCTGCTCCTGCCCGCTGCTGTGGCTGCTGCCCACCAGATTGGCAAGGCTTGTGCCCGCGCTGACAAACAGGCTATTGACAGGGCCCTGGCTGACTTCATTTTTGCAGAAGGCCTGCCCCTTCGCACAGTGCAGAGCCCCTTCCTGCGCCAGTTCATTCAGGCAGTCCAGAAGGCGCCTGCCCCCTACACTCCACCTGCCTACAACACCCTGCGCACCAGCCTGCTGGATGATGCCAAGAAGCGCGTCACAGAGAGCTTGCGGCCCTGGGAGCAGCGGCTGCAGGAGACAGGCGGCACCTTGTGCTCTGATGGCTGGAGTGATGCCGCAAACAGGCCCCTGCTGAACGTGCTGGCGGTGAACCCCAAGGGCGCCAAGTTCCTGACAGCAGTGAACACCAGCGGCACTGTCAAGTCTGCTGAGTTCATTGCTGCATGCCTCATGGAGGCTATTGAGGAGCTGGGCCCTGACAATGTGGTGCAGGTGAGATGCAAAGCAGCTGGGCCATGCCTCAAGCAGCAGATGCAGTGTGCAGGTGCGGCAGGAGAAGCGGAACTGGCAGTGCACAGACAAAATTGGTTCCCTTGTCAGGCAACCTACAACTTGTGCACCAGGTTTCAGTACGAAGGCAACTCAATGCTGCTGCTACTGCTGTTGCGCTGCTGCTACTGCTGTCATTTTGCTGCTGCTGCTGCTGTTGTGTGCATGCACAGGTTGTCACTGACAACGCGCAGGCCTGCCGTGCAGCTGGTGCCCTTATTGAAGCACAGTACCCTCACATCACGTGGTCGCCCTGTGTGGCACACGTGTGCGACCTGGCGCTGGAGGGCATCTTTGCCCTGTCCTACTTCAAGGAGGTGCACAGCAACACCAAGGGCTTTGTGGGCTTCATCAACAACCACCACCACACCCTGGCAGCATGGCGGCAGCACCAGGCAAATGCAGAGGGCAGTGTGCTGCAGCTCATCAAGCCTGGTGAGACCAGGTTTGCGTCAGCACTGCTGATGATTGAGCGCACCATCAAGGTCAAGGCCAAGCTGCAGCAGTTTGTGGTGTCCGACAACTGGAACAACGCCATCGCCACCATGAAGGCCGCTGACAAGGTGCGGCAGTGTTGGAAATCTTGCAGAGCTGTTAACTGCACATTGCCTGCCCCCTTCTCACAGGATATAGGGTGACGCTGATGAACCCTGGTGCATGGCAGCCGTGATGCTGCTGACTTGGCCTTATGCTGCCGCACATTGTTGCATACCGCATGCAGCACACCTGCACATGGCTGCACAAGTGCCCTTGTGAGAAGTGTTGACCCCACACCTGACAGCATTTGTGGTGCAACAATGCTCATGTGCCACTGCCTTTGCATTCCAGGACACCGCTAACACCTACAAGGACATCATCCTGAGCGCTGCGCACTGGACAGCAGCTGAGCAGGCGTTTACTGTGTGCGAGCCTATCCTGCGGCTGCTGCGCTTTGCTGATGGAGATGTGCCAAGCAGCGGCAAGATCCACTACTACGCCTACAAGGTGCAGCAGCGGCTGCAGGAGGTGCAGCTGGATGATGAGGTCATGGATGAGGTGCAGGACATTTGGACGCAGCGGTGGGAGTACATGAGCAGCCCGCTGCATGGTGCAGCCTACTGCCTCGACCCTGAGTTCCTGACAGATGAGGGGATGGACCTGGGCAACAACAGGGATGCATGTGTGTCTGACCTGCTGAAGATGATCAACAAGCTGGTGGCAGTGTCTGATAGGCAGGCTGTGCGGTTGTCATATGCTGCCTTTCGCAGCAAGGAGGGGCTGTTTGGCGAAGCAGAGGCGCATGCTGATGCTGCTGCGATGCCAGCGCACCAGTGGTGGAGCATATATGGTGCAGACCACCCCCAGCTGCAGAAGCTGGCCATCACCCTGTTGTCTCAGGTGTCAAGTGCATGCTCATGTGAGCGCAATTGGTCCTCATATGATTTCATTCACAACAGGCGGCGCAACAGGCTCACACCTGCACGTGCGCGTGACCTAGTGTTTGTGTTCACTAATGGCAGGCTTGTGCGGAAGATGGCTGTCGGGGAGGAGGGGTTCATTGGGTGGGATGAGGAAGAGGAGATGGAGGGGAGTGGCAGCGAGGGTGAGGGAGAGGAGGGTGAGGAGGGTGAGGAGGGAGAGGAGGGGGGTGAAGGTGAGGGTGAGGCCGAGGGGGTGAGGGTGAGGGAGAGGAGGGAGAGGAGGGGGGCAGCTGTGAGGTTGAGGGGTGAGGGCAACGTGTAGCTGTGTAACCACAAGCACCAGCCTGGCTTTTAGGAGAGTTCCCACAGTACAGCGTACTTTGCACCGTACTACAGCGTACTCTGTCTCAGCCGCCACGTACTCTAGCGTACTACGCACTACGTACTACGTACTGATGAACCCTGCTTCTTACGGCTTTGACGCGCAGCTGGCGCTTGAGCAGCAGACCCGAGCTAGTGACATCCCTGAAGCCCGCAGGAAGTCCCTGGCAGTAGTGGTGACAGCACTTAGGGCCCAGCTGGACTTTGTCATTGAGCGCCATGATCTTCTGGTTGCCAAGGGCGAGTTCAAGCACGACCCCTGCCTGGGGCAGGGCTTGTCTGGTACAGAGGGCCTGCCTATCACAAGCAGCCGTGTGCAGCAGCTGCTGGAAAAGCAGGCCTCAGCTCGGGTGCTAGCGCTTACGAAGCAGTCAGCTAAGCAGTCGGCCGGTCCCAGCCGTGGTGGTGAAGTACAGTAGCAATCCTTCAGGCTAGTTGTCAGCAGTGCTTCCGGCGAGTGGCTGCTGGTTTCTAGGGTCAGGTGCAGCAGTGGGGGACGTGGCATAGCTGGTTGGTAGCAGGGTGTGCAGCAGGTACTGCTGTATGTCTGGTAACGCTCCTTGATTGTCGGTGCGAGTGACCCGTGCTGGCCAGGGTAGTTGACGCCATGGTTGCTCAGGTGGTTGGGCAGCTCGAAGCTGGAGTGGTGGTCTTTGTGCGTCAACTTGCAACTAGGCTCTGCACGTTGGTCCTCATTGTTGTAGCGTTCTATGGTCACGGGTGTTCATTGTTCTCCTGTTGTTTGCCGCTCCTGTTGCGAGGGAGTTTTTAAAGGCAGTTTGGGGCCTGCCGAGCCCTTCCCCAGCAGGGTTCCAGGATGGTGCACATCCCTGCTTCAGGCGTGTTGCCCTCAGGTTGCCCTGTTGAAGTGAGTTGTTAAGTTTGGGTGTTCAATCTATTGCAGCAAGGCGCAGTATAAATTAGCCTTTTAAGGCGTTTATACCAGCCGATACTGCTAATAGGGCGGCTGGGTGGGTGTAGCTTATGTGCTTGTGGTTTAGGTTGGCTATGCTCTTAGGAGCGTGGCTGTGCCTTGCTGGGCCTCTTTCTTGCTGCTGCCGTAGGCAGCAGCAATCAGTCGTTTTGTTACCCGCCCGCCCACCCCTCTTCTTACTGCTGTGGTTGTTGTGGTGTGGGGCCTTTGGGGTTGGGTTGGCCGCCCCGATCCTTCGTGTAACGAATCAATCTATTGCAGCAAGGCGCAGTAAACGCCCTAGGGCCAGTGCAGGTGGCTTGATCCCCACCTGCCTTCATCACTTTGCAAATACACCGTACAAGTACATCACATCCCAACAGGGTGAGCGCGCTAGAAACACCAACCGATGGCACTGACGAACACACGCATTCTCATTCTGGGCGCACACCACATTTGAGGCCATGACCCTCATCATCATCATCATGTTACCCATTAAGCCATAGCATCAACGCCATCGGCCCCGCGCCCCTCAGGAGCGGAAGAAAGAGGGAGCACTGCTCCATTGTGTTTGCAATTACGCACATCCCAAGCTTGGACAAGATACTCAGCAATGCTCTTAGATATCACTCGGCACACACCCCTACTACCCCAAATATCATCAGAAACAAAACGCAACAACTTAGTGGATGCATCAGTCAACGACAACACATTGCCATGACCCTGTGGCGCACACCGCTTTCAGTCTGGCAAATGGCAGCATTCAACACCTTGGGGCCGTTCTGGTGCGAGATCAGCGGCTGGGTGTCCAACTTTGATCAGTACTCAAGCACTATCAATCAAGGCTGTTGGTAGCACACTCTGCATCTGCTTGGTCCACTGGCACTGGCATAAACAGCCTGCCTGAGCAACTTGCGCACCAACGTTTGCTGCCCGAGGCAAACTTTGTGCCAGCGCCGGCAACCAATGTACAGTGCATCCAAACACACAGCCCGCATAAGCACGTACTGCACTCACTGGCTATACATCCAGTGAAGCAGGTAAGCTCAAGGGCGTGATCTATCCCACATCGCACACCCCTGCCGCAGCCGAAAGCAACCAAGCTACCAGCACCTTGCAATGCAGCAACGACAACGCTCGCCGCAAACAGTGCCAACATGCAGTGCAGATATACTGAAGTTCAGGTGCTTGCATCTCAGTCACCTACATGGCTGCTGTTGTCTTATCAGCAGCCTGGAGCACGGTGCTGCCTCAGCTGTGGCGTGCACGCTTTGAA